>JAOTQJ010000102.1:21528781-21543573 GCA_025642045.1 Solanum sejunctum
AACCTTATCAATATTAATGCAACTTTCCTTCTTTTTTAAAAATAGAAACTCTCACACAAGAAATTGGGCATTGACCCCTCCCTCATAGGCACAACAACGCAGTCTACACGAATACAATTATTATTTTTTTGAAAAAGAAAAAGAAAAGAGAAAAAAAAAATGAAAATCTAGCTAGCACGTATGATAAGTGTGCTTATTAAATGACATAAAGTAATCCAAGTTTAAAATTGGGCATTTTGTATCCAATAATCATGTTTCACCCTGTAAATTTTTTTAACTCATAACCAAAAATGTTCTTTTAAAATAAATTTAAACATGGATGAGTTTATCTCATATTTATTTGGGATAACATTGAGTAATAAGAGTTTGTGTATAGGTTGCAGAATTAATAGTTTCATGCTTTCATGCTTCTTTTCTTTGGTTGAGACTTGATACTCATGGCACCTACCTGGTAGGTGGTCATGGAGTTAGGTGCTCCTTAAGATGTGACACGTTGGTTGATTTCTGGTAATAATACATTCACGGTTGTTACCAAAAAAAATTGAGTAATAATTTATTGGAATAATTACCTAATTATACTCATTTATTTATCATATTTTTCATTATTCCTACCCATTCCTAAAAATTTCAAAAAGCTCTTCTTTTCATCCGGAGATATTAATTCAATAATTCGGATACATTAATTCAATCTAGATAAATTAATTTTGATTCTTAAATTATTGCTATGTTCAATGTATCATACTTTAAATGTTACATGTTAATACCTTAAAATCCTAACATTTGTATCGGAACTGAATTAATTTGTCCACATTACCATATTTTTAAGGAATTTATGTAAATTGAAAAAGAATAGAGAAAAATTGTAATGTAAACTCTAGGAATTTGCAATTATTTTCAGGATTGTAATATTATTTATCCCTCATTGAAGGTGAAATAGCAATCTTATTATAATTAATTCCAAAACAACTTAATATTCCCCAACTAGACGAGCCAACAATTGTCTTTAGAGGTTGAGGCTTTTTTCATTTTCATGTTTTTACTTCTCAGTTCCCATACATGTTACCTTTTCCACCCAAAAAAAAAAGAAAAAGGAGAAAATTAAATATCCAAACTTAAACATAAACTAAACGCCGTGTACGTTATTGTTGCCGCAAAACCTAATCCTATATATATATATATATACATTCTTTTCAAACAAATTACTAAGTATTACCTTCTTTGCACAACTCATGGAGGAGATTAACAATGATTTATCCATCATAAGACCCAAAACAAGACCAAAGATTGTTAATTTACATATTCCCAACGAGATTATGTTTGATATTCTCACAAGGGTTTCTTCACTCAAATCTCTATTACGGTTCAAGTGTGTTTCTAAATGGTTTCGCTCCCTTATGTCTCAACTCTCGTTCATTGAAGCACATCATCATCAAAAAGATTCGTCATCGGATCATCTACTTGCCAATTTGCCAAATCATCTCACTCGTCAAACCCTCATTAATAACTTAAACGACGAGAAGAAAAATGGCCAATTAGGTTTTTCTTTATTTGAGTACTCGAATGAGCCATGTTTTCGTATCTTGAATCTCTCAATGGTATAATTTGCCTATGGAATGATCACAAAGATGTTGTAATTTGCAATCCTTTCACAAGAAAACATGTTTTTCTTCCTCAACTCATAACCAAAAAAGTACAACTTGATTTGTTGCTCCTTGGGTTTTGATCCAACCACCAAGAAACACAAAGTTGTGATGGCACAACGTATTGTTGATACAACTCCAGAATGGAATATTTTCACTATTGGAGTGGACAAGTCATGGAGAGAAATTCATTGTTACGCAGAATTCTTCCCTATGATCAACAATTGTGTTCATATCGATGCGGTCGTTTATTCAGTAAACTTTTATGACTTTGTAGATGACGATCACATAGGTGCATTCAATGTTGGAGAAGAAAATTTTAGAATAATATCATTTCCTCGCGGAGTAAAATTGTCCCTTTCAATTGTTGAGATTAAGGGAGAAGTTGCACTGGCAAAATATCTGTGTATACATTAATTGATGGAACAATATGGACGAAGAACCAAATAGTTGAGCTAGCATCAAAATTCAAAGAGAAATTTAAAGGAGAGATTGTATTGATTCCATCCTTGAAAATTAATTCAAGTTGTTTGGAGTTTATGTACTCATTCTTGTTCTACTATGACATGAATAGAAACAAGAAATGGGTAAAATTTGAGTTATGTCGAATTGGTAAACGATATTTAAAGAGGTGCATGATAGTGTTTGGCGTAATCTCATGAAGACTATGTGGTCTTTGATATAACGCTTTGATTTAGTGTATTGTTTTTATTTTAAAATTCTAGTTTGTCAACTTGGAATTATTAATTCACTCCTAACAATGTTAATTTAGAGTGATTTTACTATACATACAAAAATTATTAGACATTGTGGCTGTTGACATGTACTATGGCTTTTTGATGCAATGGAAGACACAATACAGTTTCATCGGATTTGACAATGCAATAATTTTTTACAAAAGTTGCTATGGTCATGCTTGCCATGTCAATTGTTCGTTAACCTACTCGGAAATAATTACAAAACTTGTGTCTCGGATGGAGACAAAGATTCACTAGTTTTTGGCTTTGGGGTATAATGGAATAAAGCAAAATGTCTCTTTAAACTATTTGCGCTTCTTTCAATTGTAAAGTAGCAGTTAGTCAATACAACTTTTGACGCTCATTATGGATCATCCGGAAATAGTCACACTATGTTTTTAAACATAGGGGTCAGGCTGCGTACATCCGACCCTCCCTTACCCCGTAATGGGCGGGAGCCTCTGAGGCATTGAGATAATATTGTTGTTGTCGGGCCAATCTTGGAAATTTTGATAACATATTCGTTGCAATAAAACCAATCAGAAGATCCTCAAAGTAATACCAATTAGAAAATGTTCTTGAAGATGTATTGCTGCCACCTTCACTTGGTTTCATGGAACAAAACCAATCAGAAAATATCCAACAAAGGGCTCCAGCATGTTGGGATATGACAACGATTTCTAAATGGATTGCATTCTTGTAATGTTACATAGGGTAACACACAAGTTACATGATAGTCTATACTTGTATTTATAAAGATAAATTTCTAATTTATTTTGTACTTTCTGATACAAGTCAGAGTGTGTTTGGTATAACGAAAAATGTTTTTCACGATGAAGGTTAGTATAAGTGTTTTTTTTTTTTTTTTTGTTCTGATACATAAGATAAAAAGGAAATGACAAATTTTATTGGACTTCCTCAAGTGTAGTAGAAGGAAGTAACGGATTAATAAAAAAAGATCATTATAAAGATTAACTACAGTTAGTAACAAATATTCATAGACCAGGTATCAAGAATAGTTCATTTTTATATTACTTATAAGAGGCAATTAGGAGGTAACGTACGATCGACATGTTTGCTTTAACTTTTATTTTTACTATATTATTTTTATTAATTTTTTTTCACTATGATTTTATAAATTTTTTAAGATGTTTTAACTATGATTTTATTATATTATCTTAATTCATTATTTTAAATTATATAAATATCAAAATTAGGATTAAACCAACACAAAAACGATAAATCAAGTTTTTTAAAAAAAATTAGATAAATAAAATTAAATAACTATTTTAATATCTTTCAAATTACAACGGTAATCAATTTAAAATATTTAATAAATAATTTTTTATTAATTTTCAAAATTTTATATGAATGACATAAATTGAGACGAAATAAGTAAGATATATTATTTAAAAATAACATAAATTGTATTATAAGTCGCAATTAATTAACAATTTTAAAATTTTAAAAATATATAAAAAAATTCTATCTATATCATATAAATTAAAATTGAAAAAACATATATGTTTAATCTGTACTAGCACGAGCTTTTATAACTAGTAATATGTGATGGCCATTAACAACAATAATAACATTACCTTAATATTTCAAAGGCTCTCGCTCATTGCAGCGTCAATTTTATTATTTATCTCATACTTACTATAGTTTTTAATTTATATGACTGACAATGACAGCTTCCTTCACAACTGCATACAACTAGCTAGCTTTCATAATTTCTTATTTATATCGAGATCTCGTTAAAAGATCTCTCCTTTTTATTAGGAGTAATAGTAGTTCTTTTATTTTATACCAAATTATGCTGTATTTTAAACTGTTAAACATTCTTCATTTGGGATTTGAGTTATTAATTTGAAATGTCTATTAGTAAGATCATGTTATATCAATCTCGGATGGAGTCAAAGATTGACTATTTTTTGGCTTTGGAGTATAATGGAACAAAGCAAAATGATTCTTTAAACTGTCTGCGCTTCTTTCATTGGTGAAGTAGCAGTTAGTCAATGCAACTTTCGACGTTCCTCATGGTTCAATTGGAAACAGCCGCTTTATGTTTTTTTAAACATAGGGGTTAGGCTGCGTACATCCGACCCTCCCTCATCCTGTAATAAGCGGTAGCCTTTTGAGTCACTGAAGTATGTTGATGATGATGATGATGATTAGTAAGATAGTATTCATTATCAAAAAATGTCTTACAATAAATAGAGTTATTTCTTTCTTAACTAGAGATCTCAAATTTGAATTTTGAGTATGAAAAAATCCATGAAAAAAAATATTTCCCTCAAATAGATCCTCTGCGACGTAAATCTGAACTAATCAAACTCCAATAGGGCATTGAATACCAGATGGGCACAAAAAAAAGATAAAATTGCATTTTGTATTATAAATAATGAGTAGCTAATAAACTCAGATTCCGTTTGAGTTTATTCATGACATGATTCTTTTTTTTTTCTAAAATAACTTTTCATTTATTTCAAATTTGAAAAAAGTGTTCCCACATATACTTTTCCAAATTTATTTTTATAAATTTAATATAAGAAATTTTGTTCTATCCCTTACAACCAAATACAATTGTATCTTCAATTCCAACTTCATCAATTTTAAATAAAGTAAAAAAATATTTTCAAGAATTTGAATTTATAAACAAATAGTAATTATATACTTTAAATAAAGTATCCGACTAAAATTTAAATTTGTGTTGAAAAATTTCATACTTTCTAACAAATGAAAATTTGTACTTAGACGCACTCCAATGAATAAGTATTTATCATTTCACCATAATTCTCAGATATTTTTTATATTTATGAGTTTTCAATTGTTTTTCACTATATCTACCTAATATTTTTTGCTTTTGGAGCTAATATATTTGAGTTGAGGGTGTTTGGAATAACTTCTCTATCTCTATAAAGTAGTGGTAAGGTCTACATATATCTTACCCTCCTCAGACCTCATTTGTGAAATTTCACTGATATGTTATTAACGTCGTTGAATCAATTATTTTTTAATATTTATGCCTGACCTATCACCACAATGCTTATTTTTAAAACTATCATGTCAAGTAAGGTGAAAAAAGAGAAAGATTGGGGCCATTTTGGTAATTTAAAAGTAGATTCTGTACTAATTATCTGTCACAGGACGGAGAAAAACTACTTGTGCAGACCTCAAGTAGACAAATCCATAAAGGCAATGATGAGAGAGAACAAAACAATGGCTTTCTTTAAGGTTTCTCTTTTAATTCTATGCGAAACAAATCCTTAAAATAATAAAAAGAAGCACAAACAAAAACAAGGCACCAGCTGGATATGCAAGCCAAGAAGTAACAATAGTTTAAATTATTCCAACTTTTCAAAAATATTGTTAGATTTGCATTAAATCAATAATATTTTTAAAGAATTGGAGCAACAACTTCAACAGTAAGTTGATAACTTTGGTTTTGGTATTTTTCACTGATCAAAACTGAAAAGTTCTTGTACCACAAACAATACTCATAATAAGCATATTCAAGTACCAATAAACCAAAACAATACAGACAGTCTGATGACATTATATAAAATTTATTCTTTTCTTCTGCTATACTACTAGTCTACTACTACTACACCTGCAATAGTTGGTCCCCTACCCCACCCCCACGCCCACCCCACCCCATTCCCCTACCCCACCCCCACTGTATTAGTTGTTTGTATCTGCAACTAATTTTCCAGATTGCTTGTGAAAGTTTCAAAGCAATGTGTGTAACAAGTTACAGCTACCACCAAGACAAGAGGAGCTAAAATGGGACTAAAGATCATTACTTTTTCTAAAATAAGCAAACCCCATTTAAGAAAAATGACTAAAAGACAATGAAAAAGATTGAAATTTTACTAAAAGGACAATTCTTTAGCCTCTCATGCAACTTCTTGTTGAATTTCCACTGGTTGGCAAAATTCATTGTCTTCAAGTGGTGCTGGCATGTTAAGATCTATGAACCTATTTGGTAAATTTGTTGATGAACAAGATCCTGTTGTTGACAACGTTGATGAACTCATAATAACAAGATGTAATCTTTTATGCCCACCTAATGCTTGACCTGACTGAAAAAACTTCCCACAAAATGGACATTCATGCAATTTCTCATCCACATTAACTAGTTTTACTTTTCTCTGTTGTGCCTCTTCTTCATCAGAGATGTTGTGGTTCTTCTTGTGAACAGTTTTATGACTGCCTAGAGCTTGAGAAGTCTTGAACATTTTGAAACAAATCCCACATTGGTATTTTGAATTCAATCTTGAATTCAAACTCAACAATCCAAAATCTGCATCATTAAACACATAGCAATATCTGCATCATCTGAATACAAACTCAACAACCCAAAATCAGATACTTTATTATCTTTGTTGATTTGTTCGTCATTTTCAGCTATTCCTCGACTTCTCTTAGATCTTCTACTCAGATTTGTTGTGTTTCTTTCCGATTCACTCTCACTTTCCAAAATCTCAGGATCTATCACTCTGAAGCTTTTCTTTGGATTTTCCCTCAACCCATAGTAAAAATCCTTCTGTTCCACCATTTTATCTTCTTGATTTTCCGATGAACAGAGTGATATAGTTGACTCAGTGCAGCCACCGGAATCTTGATTTAACAGCGGAGTCTTAGGTGGAAGTGGTAGAGGTATTAAATGGGACCTCATGTGACCACCTAAAGCTTTTCCACTCAAGAATTTCTTTGAACATAACTTGCATTTATGCTTTTCCATACTCATATATAGATCATTCAACAAAGCCAAAAATTTAAAAAGAACAAACAAACAGAGCAGATCACTAATTACTAGGAACATATATGTATAGATTTTTTCATTTTCTTTGAGAGATTTGAGGAAGAGAAGTAGAGTGGAAGTGGGAGCTTTAGAAGCTTTAAAGTGGAGTAGGTGACAAGCATTCCTCAACCAAATGGAGAGAGGTTTACACACACTGATCCCAAAATTGCTCTAATAAAATTATCTGGATTTAGAATTTACTTACTTCCTCCGAGCATTTTATGTGACATTCTTTGAAACTTGTCATCTAAAATTATTTTGACATATTTTTATAATTATGTTATTAAGGGTAAAAGAAGAATTTTAAGATTAAAGAGTTTCTAATTAGATGATATTTTTTTTAAATGAAAAAAAAGAATATCATATAAAATAGGACAGAATCATTTTTCATTTTTTTAGTTTTAAATTAGAGATTAGAAATTATGTTTTCTTCTAGTACATGGTATTTGTATAAAATATATTCGAGAAGGGGTATATATAGTAAATGTCACTCCCTTCGACAAATGTACGTAATTCTTCAAATTTTTAACCCCTAAATCAAAATATTAACTCATATTGTATTTGAGGTCGAAAACAAAGATTTGCTATATTTTATCCTTCTTAAATTTTATTTGTGAAATAATAATAATAATGTGTATTTTTTATTATATTGACATGACATGAATCATAACTTGTACTTTAGTTTGAATAATTTTTAATATTTAAATTTGAAAATATTAAATTGATACTATTCAATGTAATTTCAAAGATTAATCAAATTAATTCTCAAAAATAAAAAATATCACATAACTTAAAATAAAAAAATAACCTCAAGGGTTGTGTGACATGGTAATAGAAAAATATATTTTTATTCATAATTAAAAAATTTGAGTTAGAGAAGATTTTATATTTAAAGTAAGACTTTCCATGAATGCGAATCGAAATTAAATGCTTATTTTCTTTTGAAAAGTGTTCTTTTAGAGTGTTAGTGTATTTGATAAATTTTTTAGAAAAAGTAATACTATTTCGAATAGTAACAAAAAATATGTTTTGCTAAAATTTTCCTTTTTATATTAATGAAAATATTTTTAAATTAATTAATTAAACAAATTGTATTCCTAAAAGTCAAAAGTACTTAACTGAAAAGTATTTCTGGACAAAAAATATTTTTCATTATAAGCATATTTTAAGAAAGACTGTATTTATTTAATTTTCAAAATATAATAATAAAAATATAGGTAGATGAAAAGGTATTGTATTAATTGATATTTCATGGGAAGGCAAAATAGAGTACAACAACAATAACATACTCAGTGAAATCTCACAAGTGAGGTCTAGAGATGATAGAATGTACGAAGACCTTACCACTACCTCATAAAAATAGAAAAATTGTTTCCTAGAAGGCAAAATAGAGTAATTTAATAATTTTAAGCAAAGCATAATCATAAATGGATAAAGGAGGACAACTAACATGCACATGTTGTCTTATGAAGAAGCCTTTTAAAAAAATATTAATTACGAGTATTTTTTATCTCCTTTTCTCAGTAAACTAGTTGTTGTTTTATTTATTTTCTATTTTGTTATTTTCGTTTTTATCATATTGTTCGTGCAATTTTATTTGAATTTTCTTTTCTTTTGAGCCAAAATTTAATTGGAAATAATTTTTTTATTTTAAAAAATAAAAGATTACAATGAATATATTATTACTAAAATAATAATATTAATATATTTAGTACAATTCAATAAATAATATTTGAGGAGAATGATACGTATATTGGCTTTACATATGTCTTTTTGTTGTTTTCAGAAGACATAATGCATAAATATGATCTTTAACTTAGTTTTAATTTTCAATTATGATCTCTAACTTTATCAGTGTATGACGCACATTTTACATGACATTCTAGAAGGCGATCTTGTGTCCTACGTGTATTATATCATATAGAACACGTACGTCTACTTGTGCATACCTAAATTCGAAGGATATAGATAACATCTATAACTAAGTTAAAAGGTATATTTATGTATTATGGCTTTTTTAGAATGATCGTAAGAATCATAAAATATTTGTTGCTTTCTTTTTTTTCATTTTTGTTTGGTTTATGGTTTTTTGTTACTTCAACTATTAATTACTGGTGTATTAGTAGGTTCTTAGTAATCCAAATGATTAAAGGTTTTGTAAAGATTTTGTTGCAAAATTTGCGTGGATCTTTCTTCCTTTTGCCTATTTTCCCACTTATAATTTTTTTTTAATTATATTGAATAAAAGGGAACATGATAATCTCTTTATCAGATCTAATTTTTGTCAAATTAATTCTAGAAAATTTCTTGTCTTACTTTTCATATTTATACGTGTGTTTGAATGTCTGTGTATAGACAAATCACACTAAAGAATCATTTGATTTGAGGTATTAGAGAAAAAAATATATGTATTAGTTATATATTTTATTTAGTATTATTCACATATGTAGTAAATTATGATATTAAAAGAGAAAAATATTAGAAATATTTTTAAATTTGTTACAAATATTAGTTTTATTTCCGAATAATTGATAGTGTTAAAAACGCTCTTCTACCTGACTAACTGAACTTAAATATACCATGATCTTGTAACAAACGTGAAATACACCTCTAAATTCATGACAAGTTAAGAAGTTCTTTTGACACTTGTGATAGATTGGGGATGTATTTTAGTTTAGTTAGTCAAGTAAAGAAGCGTTTTTAAGATTGTCAATAGTTTAGAAATGAAATTAATATCATCAATCATCAACATACCGCAGTGCCTCAAAAGGCTCCCGCTCATTGCGAGGTGAGGGGGGGTCGGATGTACGCAGCCTAACCCGTATGTTTAAAAACATAAAGCAGCTGTTTTCAGATGACCCATAAGGAGCGTCGAAAGTTGCATTGACTAACTGTTACTTTACAAATGAAAGAAGGGCAAACAGTTTAAAGAGTCATTTTATTTTATTTCATCATACTCTAAAGCCAAAAAATAGTCCATTTTTTACTTCATTCGAGATTGATGAAAAAAGAAATAAAATTAATAATTTGCGCCAAATTCAGATGTAGTTTTAATATTACTCCTCTCTAAAATAATATTAATGCTAATCCTATTCTAATACACTCTATTCATTAAGCAAACCAATCAATCCATAAAACATAATTCATGTCGATATAACTAATTTCATTATTACTAATACTATTATTTTTATGCATCCTACTAGACAATTCCGAACAGAAGACAAACATTCAAAAAAGAGGGGAAAAAACTCATCAATTATATTTTCTCGTTTGCTTTTACTCGTAAATATTCTAAAAATATTAATAATACATTAATGTGGATATGGCTGGCTTATGCAATACTTGCAGAAGTCAAATAAACTGTTGGGTTTGTTGTAACTAAATTAGATGCCACTGATAAATCCTCTTTCTTTTTCTCTTTCACCTTTTTAATTTGTTTTAGTTTATGCAAAACAAAATCAATATAGTATAAATACAAAAAAATAAAAATTTTGAGTGTGAAATAAGATTAGTCAATATATAGTATATATTCATAAAATTAAAATTTTGACCTAGCTAAAATAATATTATAATTTTTCGAAAAGGGTGTCAAATGTCACACCTTAGCATAAGGTGGTTGTGCCACTAGCTGCACTTATTGATACACATGGTACACAAGTGACCTTTTAATACGCTAATCTTAATTCGATTTTACAGTAATACGACTATATAAATAATTCTTTCATCAATTTTAAATTCTGAATACGTCTATAATATCAATGGACGGAGAATTTTAACTACCTAAGTTTTTAGTCTTGCACAATCACATGCTTGATTTTGCTTAATCCAATATTCTTTTCTTCTTCCTCTTTTTCTAACCACATGCAAATGTTTCTCAAAAGATAAATGGGAAGGACAATTTACCCGTACTTAATACCACAAGGTCTTAAGCTGCGTACATCCGATCTCCCCTCACCCCGCAATGAGCGGGAGCCTTTTGAGGCATGGGGTATGTTGTTGTTGTTGTTTGGCACGTCCCACCAATTTTATAAAATCAAATTAAGTACTTATGAAAATAAATTTTGGGTCTAACTTAACTTCAATAGTAGTTCAAAAGGTGATGATTGCTCATCTCTTAAAGGGCAAACGTAGGATTCTTCACACATACACGACTAGGATTGTCCACATCTAGAATGCGTGCAATTTTATACAGGGGGTCCAACATCAAAAATGAGAATTGAAATAAATTTTGTTCTGATGCCATATAAAAAATGAATCTTGAGTTCAACTAAATTTCAAGAACTAGCTCTAGAGGTAAGAATTGCTCAAATCATATTAAAAAACTCACACATCCCTTAACAAGTTCGTTCATAAAAGTATGCTCAATATATGTAGCACAATTCAAATGAATACGTTAAAGAAATAAGAAAATATATTTGGTTAAAACAAATCTTAAATATTCATGTAATTATAAGTCAGCTCATTCAGGGTAAAATACAATTTTAAAGTTTTATTTTTTTTAGATATATAGAAAAATAATATTCTTTTAGGAACAAACTAAAAGGAAGACGTCTCATTTGTAATCCATCCACTCTTCGCCAAAGCCTTGGTTCAAATTTCAGATTACAAAAAAAAATCCTAATATTAGTGTTTTTCCTTCTAATGGAATCAACACGACTTGACTCAGAAATAATCATGATCAAATACGAATATTGATTGAACATTAGATAAAAATGAAAAGGAGAATATTTGATCTATTTGACGTTTAAAGTAAACAAGTAAAAGTAAATAAAAAAATATTTTATGTGTATCCAGAGTTTAATTGCAAAAGCAATGTATCTTTAGCTTTTTTATTTTCAGAGCAGATAGGCTGTGCAGTAGTACTAAAGACACTATTCAATGCTAATTCGGCTGTCAAGGCTTTTTGTATCTTTTTCTTTAAGGTAGAAAAGACTTTTTTCGTCTTTACGTGATATTTTTAAATTTCACAAATCAATTAATTTTTTTTTTCTCACTCAATGTTCAATATGTACTTCCGATTCATGCTGCTTAAGACCCCATTAGGAGAGAAGAGCAGTTCCACCCACTGCACCATATTCTTTTGATGATACAAATCAATTAATCTTGATCTTTTATTACGTCTTTTACACATTTTCAATTATTAATTACTATAATTTATTGTACTATAATCAATTGATGGTGAGTCTTGACCTCGTATTGTTTTTAAAAAATTTACAAATAGGTTATTAAATGTATCCATATATATTTATTATACACAACTATGTGGAGGTCATGACTCTGCCCACAAAGATTGAAATGTCCACAACTTCAACATCTCCATTTTCAAGGCCTAATTTAATTTCTACCAAAACTTAACCAAACACCTCACATGTATCATTGCTCATCATAAAACTAGAATCAACATGGAATTCCTGAGTGATTAAAGGAAAGATGTTTATCTCTACAAGATCTTCTGATAAAGTGATACCTCCTAAATGTTCTACAAGATTTGTAATGCAAAGTGTCTCCTAACAACAGCTCAACCATATACTTGAGACATCATATAACCCGAAAACTAAACAATTATGAGTAAAGGGAAACCTCAAGCAATGTTCTCACCCTGCTTGTTATAGAGTGTTTCCGCGACTAAAATGTACTTGCTTTCCGCGACTATTCTGGCTTGCCGTCACCACTTCTCAAAACCCATGCTGAGTTTTCTGAATGACATAGTTCCTTCATAACCTGCACAACCATAGAAAATTGTTCACCATTCAGGAAGTCTTTTCGATAATATATCAGGAACACAAATTTCAGAAAAACCATTGCAATATGACAGACCGACAATATTTCACACTGGTGATCATTCACAAAATTTCAGGCAACTTGAAGGATTCTAGACCACAATGATGCAGCATAGAATCAGATAACATAGAATTCTGGAACTGTTACATTTTATGTTCTTATCAGATGAGGAGAAATACTGGAAACAGTATACTGCAATTCTGCAAACATGTCATATACACCTGTTTGTGCTGGTAAATGCATAGACTTCCTATACTATCATGTACATCCAAGCAATTTAAAGCCCAATAACTCTCACAGACCAAATCTGACAGGTCAGCATATGAGTAGGATCACGACAGCATAGCTAAGACTCTAGTTGCATAGAAAGTTCAAATATCCCATAGCAATTCCATAATAGGTTTTACCCAAAGTGGGAACACGTGTGTTTATAATCAAGAGAGGTATGGGAGTCAGCTTGGGAAACAGAACAAGTTTGTTTTCTAACTACTCTAGCCATGTTTTGCAAGACATCCTAGGAAACAATTTTCGCCACTCACTCCTCTACAAAAGCTGAATGGGTCACTTTCTCTACTTTGCACATACTAAACAGAAAGTTATTTGATGTTATTATCTCTGGTTCCTTAGTTTTTTGCAATGTGCAAAATCACCATTGGTGCAAGTTATGGAAAGATGAGAGGTGAAATGGAGGTAGGAAGGATGGAGAAGGGTAAAATAGAATACACTAGTTTGGCTTATTTATAAAAAAACAATGATCAGTTTGCAAAAAACAGCGATGAGTATCATTCCCTCTACTAGGATTAGGTTGGCAGATGAAAACAAAAGAGCAGCCCCATGAAAATAAATATCAGCTATCAGTTTCCCTTTTAAGGACCCTAATGCTTTAAAGACACCTGCAAGTATTTAAATAACCCGAAGAATGTGAATTTCAACGATTGACTAATTGAAATCACTACATCCACTATGACAATAACTGTTCAATTATTGACTTCTGCCACTGTGTGAAACTCCATATAATAAAGTCATAAGAAGATATTCCTTGATTCTCATGACAAGAAAAGAACTACTCACCTTTAGAAACTCCACGTTGGTAATATCCCTATTCAGCTGTAACTTGGCAGCTTCAGTTACAGATGCTTTCTTTAGCTTGGCACTTGGCCCTTCAGCCATAAAAAGATCAATTACAACTTTCCTGAGAACCAAAATTATGTATTAGTCGTGGGCCTAGGTGTTCATCAAGTAGTTATAGTTATAATAGCAATAGTTACTAACCTCAATGCATCATACTGTGGATTATCTGGCGATGACTTCAACACATAGACACCATGGATGTTTACAGCAACCTGATTAATCACTGCCTGTATCTCCTCTTGAGGAGCATCAAAAACATCAATGGATGCAGTTATAGCTTTCCTTGGAGCTCCCTTTGGAGGATATGACTTAGAAACTCCCAGTTTTCGCAGACCTTGGCGGATTTGTTGGAAACTGACAAAAAGAAAACAGCAGATTCACAATCTGTTAGGGTCACAAATTTAGATAGAGGAAATCATGCTAATAAACAAGTCATGCACATTTTTCTCTTGAAAAATAAAAATGCTCTGTTCCTTCTAAGTCGTAGACAGGTGAGGCACACAGGAAAAAGACAATGTAATAATATTCTCTGTTATGATCCATTCGCATTCTAGAGAAGTAAAGTAGATATATAACATACAAGAAAGACAGCATAAATCTTGTAGTGGACATTTTCGACCTAAATACTCACATAACTCACCTCAACTAACAAGTCCACATAAACAGGACTTTGAGGGGCAATGGATTAACACTGCT
>JAOTQJ010000102.1:21543673-21563394 GCA_025642045.1 Solanum sejunctum
CTGCGTACAAGTCACCCTCCCCAGACCCCACCTGTGGGACTACACTGGGTATGTTGTTGTTGTTGTTGTTGTTGTTGACATTTTCGACCTAAATACTCACATAACTCACCTCAACTAACAAGTCAACATAAACAGGACTTTAAGGGGCAATGGATTAACACTGCTCAAAGGCATTAAAATATTTGAAAGCAAAGAAATATGTCCTATAATTAGACCATCTCATCCTTTTAGAGGACTGCTCATACTTGGGATGAAACAACCAAATAGAGGAAGAGTGAAATCAGGAAGAATTCTGTTCAGAGGTAAATGACTTACAGGGGAGATCAAAAAACGACCAATTTACACATTCCTTAAGATCCAAAGGATAAGATCAAAAACCATAAAAAGGTGATGTTATTACTCATTAGGAAGACAAGATTGGGAAGACAAGAGGTGGCAATTTTAGAAAGCCCGAACATGATTGTCAATTTAAGAGCAATCAAACCAAGTTCAATAAACTACCTCTTTGACCCAGGTTTCCGCAAAAAAACCGTTTAGCCATGTAAGAATTATTCACCATTTCAAAAAGTGCTCCGAACCTATATACCAACTCCATCTTTCATCAAATAAAGTGCTTTATTTCTCTCCTTTGCAAAAAATATAACCAACTCCAGCTCCATAAATTCCAAATAAAGTGAAAATTATTTGATATCTATGGCCAGACACCTACTTATTCCAGGCTCTCAATTTGTGTGACTAAGATGAATACCCAAATCATTATTCACTAGATACTAAACAACAAAAGCAGAAATTTAATAATTCGTTTCCAGAGATCTAACCTGCAAACCTTGTAAGTTCTAAAAACTTCTTGAAGAGCCTTTGGTAAAGCTTCCCGAATTTCTTCAGACATAGATGTTCTCAAAAGTGAGCTAGAAGTGTGTTTATCACCACCTGCCAATGCAGGAATGTCGGCATTTGGGTTTAAAGGATTCTTCATAGTAGGCCTGTTTCTTCCTCCAGGCAAAACATCATTTATCTGTTTCCCCAAGCACTCCCAAGTAGCTTGCTGCTCTCTCACAACATCACCATAAAGCTTTTCAAAATTCCAGTCAGGATGCTCCTTGAGCTTCCAATCATTCAGGTCAGGCCTCTCGACAGCTAATGACTTTAGTACTGGTGTCACAGCTTTAAGGAATTCAGGCCTCCGGCCAAAAGCTGACTTCTTAATAAAGATACCCTTGGTGAACTCATAAAGAACGAAATTCCTAGCTAAAACTTCAACTCCACTATTCGTTCCATAGACTAATGAACTTTTTGGAACCCACAATCCTTGAACTAATTGTGCATATAGTTGGAGGACCCTCATAATCTCATCAACAGAATTATCTGGCGCTAGGTGCTTTAGAGCATCAAAACGATGAATTGGAGGCCCCTGTTGTGAAATGGACTCAGATTTAGAAATGTGCTGCCTTTATGAGCTGTAAGGGCCATGAGGCCATGTAGATGAACAATGTTGAAGGCATAAGAATATATATGCAGAGCACAATTCAATTAGTGGGTACAAACCTCGAGAAGCCACGTTTTAATACGTTCTTCAAGTGGTAATTCGAACAACCTGAAAACCATCAACTTGCCAATTTACAAGTTAGGAGCATATAATGACTGGGAAAAAAATGTTTATTTAAGATAGTCGAGAAACATGACATATCAAGACATGCTATCTATTCACATGTCTGGGATATTAGAAGGAAGAAACGGCAAATTTTTGGTTAGAGAAAGAAAATAAAAGCACAAACAGTAGCAATTCAAGTCAGAGGCTGCATATTTATGTCAAACTATGTCAGAACACCCACAACAAATATTAGTAAGACCAGTCAATAATAACTAATTCCAAGGTAACAATTTTAACAACTGATGGCTATTAAGGATAAAGTTCTTTTACAATAAATGGAAAAAAAAAATCAATTTGATAGATGACAAAGGTAACAGATTAAGGATGAAATGACCAATGTGCAAGCTTGGCTAAGCAACATGATCAAAATGTATCCAACTGCATTCTGGAACAACAGCCCACTCCTGTCCTTGGCCTCAATGAGTGATTAAAAAAAAAGGAGAGGAAATAAGATTATCACATAAAATTTCTCCAAAGAATTTTATAGATCTGCCGGCCACTCCAAAACTAGAAAGGAGCAAAACCACGTCTTCTTTTTTATTTCATTGCTAAAACATCAAGTATAGACTACTTTTTCGCAGACTACACTCCCTGCAAAAACGAAGCACAATCTATCCCTGCATTTGGTAGTGCTCTTATTTACTATAGTGGCAAGTCAAGAGACCAATAGAGATTTTTCCCTTGAACCTACCTCGCCCACCAACGCCAGAATAAACTCTGAAACACATTTTTTAGAAAAATGGGGATAACAATGCTTCCTGCATAAACAGTAGTATATATGTTGGGGGTGAGGGAACATCTCACACAGAAGTTTAAGCTATTTTAGAGAGCACGCTTTTATTTGTTTAAACATGTCTGGAAGAAACTCTTCACATGTGAGCCTGATTCTTTTCATGGGTCAAGCACGTGAAAAATTCCTTTTGATCATAGTGGCAGTAAAACTCAAAGTCAGGACCTATGTCTGCTTTGATTTATCCATAGAGTTGTTTGTATTTATTGTTATTTTATCTTTACAATTTACATGATTCACTTTTCTTCAGTAAAATGCACACTTCAATTGTGCCTTGCAATCAAAGTTTGAGTAACCTCCTTTTCCTGCTTATCCTACCACTTCACGGAGTTAGTATCCACCCCTTCATCGACCCAGCAGACCCATGGACAGAGCTAGAGTTTCAGTTACAAGTTCAGTCAAACACAGCAGCTTTGATCCAAACTCTACATTATTTTAAAGATCTGAATAAGTATAAATTAACTAAGAACCCAGTAACTTCAAACTAGATACTTGACCCATATGGTTTGAATCTTAGCTCCACCTCTGAGTAGATCAGAGATTTTTTATTTTTATTTTATTTTTTTGGCTTTTTGACACTGACAGTACCAAGAGAAATTAGAGACTAGACTGTTTTTGAAATGTCCCTCAGAGAGAACACCAATATGTACTTAACATAAACTATAGACCAAGTCCAGCTATCAAAGTCCGGAAAATAAGAATAGACTTGCAATTGATAGATCCGTGGCACATCATTTGCCATTGATTAGCTAGACCTTAGTTTCTGAGCGATTAATAGCTTGCATGCTTTTCTTGTGTTTACATTCTCTCCTTATTTCCCCCAAATATTATTTGCTCCAACTTCATACATGGCCAAAGATTGGTTAAACCTCACAATGTTGCATTCTTAGAAATCCCCTTCACGGTATTCTGCGAGTCTAAGCCAGAGCATTCCTGTGCCTCCTCTTTAAATAGAGAGATTTTTCCCCAGATCAGAAAAATATTTTCCTTTCCATTTTGATCTACAAATTTAATATATGAGAATAGCATTCGCTGATGTTGCAACTACGCTTAAATTACTATGTGAGTCTGATCTCTGACATTATAGGAAATTACCAGTCCATCAACCAAAGACAAGCCTATTGCTATAAACAACCAGATAATGAACAAGTAATCAAAGAATATCACGACCCTCAACTCAACATTGTACAGAATGCAAAAAGTGAATAAATAAATAAAAAGAAAGAAAGAAAGCAGGAAACAAGGAAACGCATTGAAAAAGAAAAGATAACTTGTAGTGAAATAGCCCAGAAACAGTGCAATACAAGAGGATGATAACACCCCACAATAAAGAAGACAAGCTATGTAATCATAGATGTAAATAAAAATTTTGTGTTTGTCCTGAGAGCACCTCCAAACCTTTAAATGTCAAAACACATGATGTGAAGGACCAATTAGAGTGGCTGCAATACCTCGTTCGAAGAATTTTTAATCTGTCAGTATCAGTTGGTCTTCCAGGACAAACGGCATTCAGATAATCAACCCTGCATATCAAATAAGAAAAGAAAACTGGTATTAAAATGAGAAGTAGATAAATGTATGCTTTGAGGCAGGGAAAATGCTTCTTTTAGTTGTACTGCAGCAGTTTGCAAAAAATATATATATACACACACATCGCTCAAGCGAAGAAAAATAAACCATATTAGCACACATACCGGCTCACTGAAAATGGTACAGGAGAGCCTTCCTCCATGGCCATTTTCTGCAGATATCTGGCTGAAATGTCGCTCCTAGCCCCATGGTATTTTAGATGTAACCAATGCTAAAAGAGGAAATAAGATAGATATTAATAACTTCACAAGGATCTGCATTAATGAAACTGTTTGGAGTGATACTTGCAACTGCATGGAGAAAGCTAACTGCTATTGAGCAAATATAAATAGAAACACTTGCAACAGAAATGGCAATCCAAACCATAGTAGGATGAAAATATGGCAGCCACTCAAGCTCATAAACAATATGGAGAGTCATAAGCAAAATAATGAAAAGCAGAAATTTTGTGAGTACATTTTCACGGGTGCTCATACCTCTTCAATATCCTTTTTTATTCCAGGTGGTTTGTTCTGCACAAAAGGTATATGTTTCAAGAATAAATCAAGGAAAAGGTAAAGCACTAATACAAAAAGCTTGAAAACAGCATCAAGGAGGGATAGCCTAGTTCAAAAGATTCTCCACCTCCAACAATGAAGTTGGGAGTTGACTCCAATCACCAAGTGAGCCGAAGTGGAAAGACAGGTAGGTGTGGAATTTAACATGCAAGAAAAAGTAAGACTTGAAACTAGCAGACTCCTTAACTACAGGAGACCAATCTTTAGACATCCCCATTGTCATTATTTATCCAAAAATGAGGCAAACCTAGTAAAGCAGGAAATGGGAAGTCCTTGACATATGATATTTTAAGTGCTAGCCACTGATCTGTTCCATAATATCACATATCATATACAAGGTCCATACAAGTTGAGCTTAGGGAGCTGGCATCAAAGAGCAAATCATGAAATGCACCTGCTTCTTTGATGGTCCCACAGGCCTTTTCTCCTTGACGTCTTCATTTTCAACATTTTTTTCATCATTGTTGGTGGTAGTGTTCTTCTTCAACTCACTTTCCTTAAGATGCTGCGTTGACGGCCGGAGCTGTACAACTGCATGAACAGGATTGAGGTGTAACTGCATAACAAACGGGAAGCAAGAAGTGACCATGCAGAACATTAATAAGCTTTGATCTTTTTCTTTTGACTGCAGAAATGAGCGTCACAACACTATCAGCAAACCCAAAAATTTAGTTAAAGCTTCTCATACCAATGTATATAAGAAACTAAAGAATATATAATTAGAATAACTTGACAACTTTTTAATACTAAGGAGTCATTAGTGTGAGGTATAAGGTATAATAATCTCATTATAAACTGGAAACAACGAATTTCGCAGGAGCAATATCAACTACCTAGACCGACCTGCTAAAAGAATTCCATAAACACCTAGCGAAGATACTGTATTGAATGACTGGATCGACCGTACTAGATAGATAGTCTCATATAGACAACCTTGCATACGAAATTCCTCGAAGCCAATCTCGCACTTGACACGCTGAAAGCAAGAAAGACTTGGTTTTCTTCATTTCCGCTCTGAGAGGATCTTAGCCTACCGGGTACCGGCTCTATGAGCACCTTTGGGCGGTGCTTTCTCGATCAACTATTTGACTTGAATGAAGAAAGACAGTTAACCAGAAGCTTTTTCTTCTTCTCTTATGAGATTTCTAGTGGTTGGAGATATTAGGTAGTCCTTGGATTATTTATCCCACCATTTATAGGATATTGATGAGATAAGTTATCCGTAATACATGGTGGAATAACCTATCACAGGATAATTAATCCCTGGATAACTTATTCCCAACCAAACGACCCCCAAGTGGCAGAAATTACGGTGAATAAGAGAGACAGAATACTATATTATTATAGCAGTTCTAGACCTTTAGCTAACAGTAGAGAAAGATTTGACAGCAAATAATTTGCTTCAACTTGAAGCAGATGTAAAATTGACTTGATTACACTTGAAGTTTAAGAGGAAGAGAGTAGCCACCCAACATTGTCATGATCCTAATTAGTTTTGAAAAAGGAAAGGACAATAGTTGAACATGCATAAGCACATACAAAACCTTCAGAAGACTAACTACTGGATAATCAAAACTCCAAGAGGGAATTAAAGATGCATTGAAGCCATCAACAACAAATTGTTTACCTTATCACCAATGAGGACCCCAACAGCATATCCAGAGGCACAAGCTGGTAATGGCATCCATGATGTCGAAAGTGTCTGGAAAACAAGAAACAATCAAATTCTGGCTAAAGAAATTAGAACTGAAATTCCTGCTAAGGGACGAATATCAGCAGAGTTTCCAAAATCTAAATGTCAAAGTTCGCAAAATACAACCTCATTACCGTCCACCTAACAGTAGAGGTACAACCAGGAAACTGGAAGATATATGTATACAGCAGCTGCTACAGGATTTGAAGGTGGCAGGCACTATAATTTTCAACATCTTCATGCCATCTAACTTGAAAGTTCAATGAACAACCGTACAACAGCATACCAAGTATAATCCTACAAGTGGGGTTTAGGAGGGTATGATGTATGCAAACCTTATCCGTACCTTTGAGGGATAGAGGTTATTTCTAATAGACCCTCGGCAAAAACAACAACATACCCGATGCAATCCCACAAAGTGGGTTCTTAGAAGGGTAGAGTGTATGCAAATCTTACCCCTACCTTGGAGGTAGAGAGGTGGTTTTCATAGATCCTCGACTTATGGAAAAACAATTCAAAGCACTATGGAAAAAGTAATAACAGAAGTGAAGAAGTCATGGAATAATATAAAAAGCATGACAAATCATTTTGAACAATAAGTACAACAAAATAATACGATGATTAGAGTATAAGCATATAGTAACAAAAATCGATAAACAAAAAACAAGGAGTATATTACGACTACTAGTATGTAAGGATAAGCGAGAGAACGCTCATCTACCTACTAACTTTCAACTCTAATCCATGTCCTCCACAATTTGATAAGTTGAAACTGTGTCCTGTCATGTCTAATCAGCCTATGTGATTGTCTATGTGATGTGGCCACTCTATGAAAGTATTTGGTACTTTTATCTCCCTACTTGAGCCAATACCCTGGACTTTGTCATTTCCTCATTCTTGGAAATTTCAGCAAACCATTGAATAACCAAGCTTTGTGTAACCTCTCCACTTCATTAAGTATTCTCTGCTCCTGGATTGTTTCAAGGTTAGCGATCTGGTTCAGCAAATCCTTCTTTCTATGTTTCCAATTGCCTTTATTCTCTGCCACCCATTCCTTTAATCTCCCTTTGAGCAGCTTTAGTTTGTTTGCCAGCCTATAATAAGTCGTTCCATTAACAGTGAAGGTTGCCCACCATTCTTTTAACTTTTTCCTGTGAAACCCTTCCACTTACATCCACCATTGCTGAAACTTAACATAAGTCTTCCTGAGATTTGGATATGAGCTTGACACCACCGCTAGGTCTGGTTCTGTAGACTGTATATGTGGTAGGGCCCACTTCAGAAAGTAGGTTTACGAGCCCGCAGACTCAACAGTTAAGTTAGAGGCTGACTAGTTAAACAGGAAATTCAAAAGAAAGACGGTTCTTTCACCTTATATTGCTCCGAATCTTTTCCTCTCAAGCATATCTTCCAGTGTCGCCTTCTTGCTCCTCCTTTGTCATATTCACATTTAAGTGCACAGTATAGCCGAGGAAACATCTCCGTTAAGGTTAACATCCCACATCATATATCCAGTCAAATATGCATGTGGTTGATTCATTTTGAATAGCCTCTACTCTTCTCTTGACATTCCTTTGCAGAATCATACACCTAATAGCTTGTAACTTTTTATAAACTAACTATATTACTTAAATATAGGTTGCAACCACTCTCTCCATAAGGCCCTCATTCAGAAATCTCCAAAATTTCCACGGGATAGATTATTAAAGGTGGATAAGTAGCAGATCCAGTTAGTTAATGCCTGCAAAAGCAGACATAATTTGATGAAAAAGCCAAACGCCACAGCAGCACAAGGTGGATTTTACTTCTTTTCAAAGGTAGAAATACTAACCTTAGCAGCCAATTGCTAGCAACACTAAGTCTACGTCTAATAATTTTATACTCATAAACTAGGCAAAAGAGAGAATATGTATAGATAAATGTGTGTGTGCACACGTGTGTGGTGTAGCTTTTCTAAAAACACCTAGACTATCACATAGGGTATGTGCTATCTCCTTCTAGCTGCCAATAAATGTACCAAGTAACTCTAACCAATAAGGCTTTACAGATGGAAAGAAATGACCTAGTTTGTTCCTTGTCTCCATTGCGGTTAAAAAAGAGAATACAGCTTCTATATATCTCAAAGATTCTCTTTTTATTTAGAGGATGAATCAACTGAACCTGCTTTTTCAGTGTTGCGGCATGGACAGAGTCTCTGTCAAAATTTTTAGAATCAAAATCCATTGTCAAATCAACCTCCATTTCTGTAGTTGAAGGTCTCAACCTCACCTGCCAATATAAAAAACCGGAATTCAGAACTGACTTAAAACCAGCCAGTCCATCTTATCTTTAACATTTTCAAGTTAATCTTTCATGCTACTTAATTATTTCGTATAATGAACAATGACCAATTTATTTCACCAAGGGAAAACATTAAAAGCAACTGCAACTCACCTCTTGGCATCGTTCCTCCAATTCGTAGGGGCGCCATACGGGCCTCAATGGATATTGCAACACATATAACTGACAAACAAAAGGAAAATTATACTTAACAACTAGGAAAAAGACACTACGAATTGCAAATTCAACAAAAAGACGACTCATTTCTTAAATCGATTAAATTCTACCAGAGTGCTGCTATCAAGGGAAGGATTAATACACACATCCATTTCCCGAACAACTTCATCCTGATCGCTGTCAGTTACTAGTTCTTCATCTTCTGCCAGGTCGTTTCCTGTAATCTCCACGTCGTCCAATGTAACGTCCTCCTTAGCCGTAACCTCTCCATTTTCGGCTAGATGATCACTCAACTCTTCCTTCTTAGTTGAAATGGCTGAATCACACTGTGGTAGTGTTTCAATTTTGGGTTTGGTTTCTGGTTGAGGCTTCAATTTAGAGCTTTTAGGAGCAAAACGAGATTGCCTAGTCGGAACTGAACTTGGCCCGTCGAAGTCCAAATCCATCTCCGCCATGTACTTCGCCGGAAAATTTTCACTCCGGAGGAAGAATTTAGGGTTTATTTTAATTACAATGAGATCGAACCAAATGACACCATGAAGTAGGGCATTTAACACTTCGAATTCACAGTTTTAAGTATGAATGTGATAAATATGATAGTTTAGGTGTTTAGAATATTTTTTTATTAATAATAATACTTGAATATCATAATTTAGGGGTAACATAAATATGACATAATTTAAATACGAAAAGGATAAAAATGTGATAATTTAGAGAGTTGCTGCAATAACATACGATGGTTTAGACTGCAATAACACACAAGTGTTTTGATTTGATTGTTGATTTATTTACGTTATTTTGATTTTTTAGCCTTAGAAAAAAATTATTCATTAATAATTTAACTTTAAAAAACATATGAATCTTTCCAAAAAAATTTTTTAAGTTATTAGTTGTCTTTCGTTCATCATCATCGTCAATATATCCCAGTGCCTTGAAAGGCTCTCGCTCATTATGAAATAAGAGAGGGTCGGATGTACGCAGTCTTTAACTCTTATATTTAAAAACATAAAGCAACTGTTACCAAATGATCCATGAGGAGCGTCGAAAGTTGCATTAACTAACTGCTACTTCACAAATGAAAAAAACGTAAACAATTTAAAAAATCATTTTGTTTTAGGTTAAAGTGACAAAAATAGCGTAATCCATCAGTGCTTTACCCTCTCAAGTTAAATAAATTGAGTTGCGTCTAAATAGCGTAATCCTTCATTATTTCACCCTCTCCAGTTAAATAAATTGAATTGTGTCTCGTTAATTTGTACATATTGACCTGAATTGACCAAAGAACGACCCAAATCATATTTACCCAAATAATTTTGAGAGCTTAGACAGGCTAAAATACATTTGTAACTTATTTTGATCCTTTCAAATTTAACAAACATGCCAATTTAACATATCTAGTCTAGACATAATGACTTGCCAAGTTCATCTTAATCTAAATATCTTAATTTGACTTGAGATGACAAAAAAAATTAAGAAAAAAAGAAATTTTAGAACTTTTTTCCTCAAATAAGTCATAAATATTTATGTAGCTATAAATCATTCATTACTAGTAAATGGACATTTTAGAGTTAAACTAATACTAAAGGTATAAAAATAAGTCATATAACGTGAGATGTTAAAAAAAACTTATTGAAAATACTCAATCAAGTAACCTACAGAAAATACTCATATAACATGAGAGGTGTCACAGACGCAATCATTAAAAATATTTCACCGAGGTAAGTTCCTAATGATTCTAAACTAACAAATATTTATCAGAAGAATATAACCCAGCAGACTAAATTATGACATTCAAGTATATTAAGAGAAATGCATCATTTGATCAAAGGCTTCTTGAAGCATGAACGCCATTGAAAGAACTGGAAAGCAGGCAAACATACCATGATATTAAGAATTTTCAAATCTCAAGCCAGAGTTCAAACTTCACTAGTCTAGACAAATGGACCATTACTAACACCAAAAAAGAACCCTGATTCAATTGGTCTTTACAACATCAACGGTGCCATATTCAGCATCTCTCATGATCTTTGCATAAGTTGCCCAGACAGATTCATCACCAACTTGCATCCTGAAAGTTTTGAAGTCCTAAAAATGGCAGACAATGTTTTTAGGTGAAACGTGAAATGAAACTTAAAAAGACACTTAAGCTTCTCAAAAGAGTGAGACAACTCAATTTACCCATCTAGTATCGATTGTAGGTTTTCCCAAAATCATCACGCCTTTGACGCTGAAAATCCTCGTAACTGTCATGTGGCCTGGATAGATGGTAGTTATCCATTGGGTTTGGATACCTTCCCCTTGGCTCCATTGGTATATTGGGTCCAGAATAATGTGGATTACCTGCAGAGCTCCCATACTCTTGATAACTCTGTTGATTATAACCGCCAAATCCAGAGGCTGACATACGTGGTCCTGACAGCTGTTGTCTCCTTACTGCATCAAATTGAAGAAACTCTTCCCATTGCCTCGCATGTTCAACTCTAAGGATGGCCAATTTCTTCATGTAGTTCTCTCTTACTTCTCTGACGGCCTAAAATTGACAAACCAAAACAAAATTTATCATTGGAGTCCTTGCATAAAAACATAAGCTGACTGGAAGTAACACGTCTGCATGATGGATTTCAAAGAAGGTCCTCCTTCAAAGCCAAAAAAAAAGTCCAAAACAGAAAACTCTCCACGTGGAAAAAACAAAGGAAAGATGAAAACTTAAGTCAATCTCATACCTCTCTATGCTTATGATTTTCTTCATCTTCTTCCTTGTCCCGAATTCTTCCTAGATCTATGGCATCCTTTTGGTAGTCCAATTCAACATTCTCCAAGGATCGAGGGGCTGAGAGGTGGTCAAAATCACGGTTAGATTTCATGTCAGAACCACGTCTACTCGCATCCCAACCATCAGACCTGTAGACACCCCTGCTCTGACCATGACCATGTCCATGACCATCATATGAATTATACGAGTTGCTCATATAAGCAGAGCGTGCTGGAGACTTCGACAGGCTTGATCGACCTCTAGCTCCATCATTACCATAAGCTTCATCAAATGAAGAGTGGGTTAAGCACTTCCAGTGAAGAACTCTTAACAATGATGGCAGCTTTAACATTGCAAACTATCTTAAATTCTCATAGTGAACCCATCTGAAGCAAACGAGTCTCTACATACTTTCAGTGAAAATTTTCATTGGGGGACACAATCCTTTCATTTGAGACCACCAGGAATGTTACATCAGAATCGAACAGAATGCTTGAAAAGAACTTACCTCTTGCTGCCACAAAAAGAAAAGGAAAGATAAACTAAGCAACTTACATTATGAAAGAAAATAAATCAACATCAGAACAAACCTGTGAAGCTCATACAAAATTTAATTGTGAAAGTTACATGTAGAAGAGAAAAATAAAAAAACAAAAGCAGGCTAAAAGTCAAAGTGTGATCTACTGGTAGAAGAGATGGCGGACTATTTGCTTTCCTACCTTGTGAACTACCCCTTGAAATTTTGTGAAAATCATCATGACCGCGATCATCAACAACCTTCTCTTGTCTTCCGTACCTATGGTGCAAGTGAGATGCATTCTGAGGGCTGTGATTGGATCTCTGGGAATCAGAATGTGTCAGACGAGAGCTAACAGGACTTCGGCGCTCAGGTGACCTCGATCTGGACACCTGAGAACTAGATGGACCTTTTTTGTCGGCCTCTTCTTTAATTCTATGTACAGCATCCACTCCTTTTCTTAGAATCAATCTGTCCTTCCCACTGACTATAATAAACTTCTCCTCCATTTTGATTTTGCAGCCAACATCCTTCTCAATTTGATTTATAACTTTCTCAGTGAATAAAGCTTTCACATAGCTTTCCCTTGCAGGCACTCTCTCAAAGAAATCTTGAGACTTGCGACTTGCTCCGAGAGTAGATGGACATCCCTAAACATGGATTGTTTAGCACACAACATAAACTTTGATCATTTGCATAAGCCCTTCCGTAAGTCTATGAGAAAAAACCTTGGGCAAATATCGAGACACACACCCTTTTGGATTTTGGATAGACAGCCTCTATTATATTAGTTAAATAGTAATCATATATTCTTGTACAGAGCAAGGTTTGTCAATAAAGCCATCACCTATTCGCCAAAAAGAGAATCCTGGTAGGGCTTGATAGAAACAGCATGCAGAAAAACTTGTCATAAAAAAAAAAGGATTGCAGGGACTATCAAAGGGGTCATCCCAGACTCCCAGTCAACCCATGCACACAGCTTAACTTATTTTTCTTTAGTTGTGCCTTAGTTCAGAAGGGTCATAAGTAGAATATTGTCAGAGTTAATGCTCTTATATGGTCAGTTTGAGTAGGCAGGTTAGACACTAGTATATGCAAGAAAAGATTTTTTTTCCGGGAGGTAGATACCAGTATATGCAAGAAAGATATCTCATGGATAGATTTTCAGTTTTCCTACTTATTCAAGCCACCCAAAATAAGGATTTTCAAATTTGTTAGTTAGAAGGGGAAAAAAGCAAGAAGATGAGTGTAATAACCAATTTATATTATGCCAGCTGACCCAGTATATCAACAAACAAAAGTTGATAGTGTTCACAAACATCTGAAACTGTAGAGAACTGGACAGCAAGGGTAAGATGCAAACAACTGCCTTTACCAGAAAATAAAGGAGAATACTTGGGAGCAAGAGTGTGATTTTAAAAAAAGGGAACTAAAGTTCTCTCATTAGTTATTATCAGGAAGGGGGAAAAAAAAGAATCAACATCCTAGAGAGTAACCATGAGGAATGTAACATTTCCTCATATAAGCCTGGTGATCCTTAAAATCTCTCCCTCCTCATTCGACCCATATAGTAGTAACAGGAATACGGATAAGAATCTTAATACAAAGCACTACCTGAGTAAAGTGGCCAGACTCTCCACATATTTTACAAATCATTTCTTCCTCCTTTCGTTTCTTCCAGTTTCTCTCAGTAGCTTTGGATTTAGCTTCCCAAACCTTGGCTTCCCTGCTAGTAAAATCTGTCGGGACAGCATTGGGGTCACGGGCATTCTCCTCTTCCTCATCAGAACCAGGAAGAGGCCTTTTCTCTGTCATTATTTTATCTTGTGCCTTAGTTGTGTTGGATCTAACAGGACCAGTATATTCCTTGTAGAGATCACTGAAGTCATCATCAATATCTGAATCTTGCCTGCTAGACATATCGAAGAACAACCTATTTTGGAAACAGCAAAAAGAAGCAAAGCCAGAAAACGTGTTACTAACACAGACAAGAACAAATTACACAAACAGAGTTCACTTAAAGATTCTATGCTAAAATGTCCAATACCAATTTAGCAACCTTAAGGATGTGGGTTTCGTATTGAAACTGGGAATATTTGGGAACAAAAACAAATGCAGTAGATCAATATGTGATTGATTTCAAAATTGGGGTTGGGCTTCTCACTGGTATATCCTGGATAACATCTCACCCTCAATCAAATTGACCCAGAGTTAGCAATTGAAGATACCTTTTTCCCTTCTCCCCCACTATTGCCATCCAAATACTGGACTAAACCGTTTTCAACAACGGTAACTTGTATTAATAACAAACCAGTTCTTTAAAACAAGCTGAAATATAAGTCTACAGTGTAGTCGAAAAGCTAATGGTGTAAACAAATGCTCCAGGCCCGAGTTAAACCTTCTGCTATTGTACTTCGTGTTGTGTTTTTTCTTAAAAACTATGAAGTTTAATAAAAAATAGTCATGAGAATTTAATCTAAACTCTAATCACACAGTATCAAATTTACTATTTCCATCAACAAGCCTTCAAGGTTATTCACTACTTAGCTGTAATTCAGAAGTTTTTGGTAACACCACATTACACTTCTTAACTTCTTCATTTTTTTATGGCTAGCTACTCAAACATAAACGGGATACATGATATCCCAGCCTTAAGTTTCCACTACTATAAACACTGACAATCTAATTCCTGCACCGAGAACACTTTAAGCACTGAGGGAGAATGTTTCAGCTCTCTTTGACCCTTTTGTTATGCATAGATTGAGACAGAAATATTTCCTGAATTCTCCGAAAGTCATATTCCTAGATAAAGGAATAAACTCACAAAATCAGCAGCAAAACGATAGCATGACGATGGAATAAGCAACAATTATAAATTTTCATCTAAAAAAAGTAAGCAACGGTTATAAATAAATCAACAGCAGAACAATCAATATCAGAAACAGTACAAAACACTACCATTCAACGAGAAACGAGAAACAAGAATACAAACCACAATTGAATGCAACCTTGTTTTTGACGATAAGCATACTATTATGGATTAAATACAGCAAATAAAGGAGAAGCAAACTGATTGAGTACCTGAATTAAGCAGTCAACATTCACCGGTTGATTTGATCTGTGTTTCGAAAAGAAAAGGGCTAAGCCTACTTACCGGAATCGGGAGAAAGGCTAGGGTTTTGCTCTCTGTGTGTGTATGAAAGCGGCGTTGTTAAAGAAGATGTGTGGGCAAATGAGCAAATTTGTTATTTTTTTCGACTGAGTAACACATGGTTGCATCTCGCCGTTGATCTTTTAAATCCTACGGTCCTCATTTTTCTGCCTGCTTCTTTGAAGAACTTCTTTTTTAATCCCGTGCTTTTGGTTTTTATTGATTTGGTCCCCTTTCTTTTCTCTCTCTCCGTTTTTTTTTTCTTAAAAAAAAAGGGTTAGTCAAATTTGGGGTGTCAAAAGCTCGAATAATGGTAGAGCTATATGCAGGGTTAGTCACATTTGAAGTATCAAATGAATGGGTTGGATTAAAATAAAAAATATTAAAATAAATTAAAATAGAAATTATATTGGACTATGATTTGTTCAAATTTATTTTAGATTCAAATGGATTAAAATTTGAGTTAGATCATGACTCGCTCAATTTCAATACTTTTAACATATTATTATTTACTTTTTATAACCACAATTTGATTTTAACTCAAAAAAATAAAAAAAAAGTTATAAATAGATAGATAAATCATAAAAAATATAAAATAAATAGAAAATATACATTATATTAATGCGGGTAAAGAATCTTAGAACGAGTTGAAATTGAAGATTAAATTGGGCTCAAATGAAGATTTTTCAAAATGGATTAAAGTTTGAATGAGCTGAAATTGAACCCAATGCAAATTATCTTAAGTTCAATACATAAAATTTTGGACGGGTTACTTATATTTGTGCTTATTTTGACACCCTTAGTCAAAATCGAATCGAAGTTAATAATTCAAATAAAATAAAGATACTAGTTTATTGATAATTGCTTATTAACTTATCTGTATGAAAATAATTTTGATTTTTTTATATCAAATTATTGGTTCTCAATAGTTGAGGATGTATCTTAACCAATTTGATAATATATTAATAGATTATATTTATATCATTTTGTATATAAAGTCCTTGATTTACAATTTAGTGTCATACTTTTGGGTTTTCATTGTCTCAAACTCTTAATTATTCAACAAGGTGGCAATGATTATTTATTAGAAAAATGTAATTTGTCAATTCATATGCATATTTTAGTTGATTTATATCTTGTTTCTAGTGATTTCAATGCAGAAGAATGTGTAAAGTTTTAGTGATTAAAGTGATGCTGATAAATTGATGTCTTGATCGTTTTATAACGGTTTAATATGTTTATAAATCGATAACTGATAAATAAAACTAATAAACTTCAAAATCAAATTGAATCGTTTAATATGCAGTATAAGGATTGTGAATGAGTACTATTAGTTCTTTGGTGTTCGAATTGTAAATTTATACACCTAAATTAAAGTTTCTAGAGTTATGTCAAACTTGTAGTCTTCAGTTCACATTATTTCATTGTTATGATTTTCAGTTATGTATTTCCTTCTTCAAACTATTTCAAAATATTTTATCTAATCAAGTGCTCTATCGGAAATAATTTTTTTATCTGTATGAGATAGATGTAAAGTCTATATACACTATATTCTCACCAAATACCACTTATAAAAATACATTTTATATGTTGTAATTGTTATAACAAACTCATACAATAAATTTTAAATTCACTTACGATGTATGAATTTTTGTATATTTATGCTATAGATCAGAATTCTACGAATAAAAACTACCAATTCATTAAATAAGACATGACTCACTAGTCAATTATCTAGTTAAATCAAAATAGTTTGTGTTAAAATTGGTCAAATACTTCTTGACGGTTGTCTTAGGAGGTGTTTGAGCAAAAGTCAAAACATGTTTTTAAGCATGTTCTCAAATACTTATGAAACTAAAAAATAAATAAATAATCAAAAATAAAAAATTACTTTAAATAAGTCAATTAAATATTAACCAGTTATTTTTTAATCAAAGATAAGCTCAATATATAATTCTAAGCATAAACCATTTTCGACCTGTTGGAAATTTGAGTTCTCCAATTAATAGATAATTCTTATTAGTTGTAATGACTCTTATTAGCTAGAAGATTTATATTATCCTCTTCTTGATACCTGGGGAAAAGAAAAATGAGGATAATTAGATCATCAACTAGAAGAATAGGTAGAGGTATCAATTATTTTTTCAGCAACATATATATGCATGTGAAAGATTACTCCTGTATTCATAAATTAGTGGCAATGGCCTGTGCTAGTATAAATTATTTTTTGAGAAAAAATAATTTATATTCCTTTAAAACAAATTATTTACAATTATATGCTCCTTTATATTTTGTACTTTATATACTATTGAATTTTATTCTATAATAATAAAATTTGTGTGCTGATTTCATGCTAACGTCAACACCTGCTTGTATGATATAACAATTACGTATACCAACAGAGTATCACAAATGATTAAGCTCAATCCCATATGATATTGATATGGTATAAATATACCAACATAATATGTAACAAATATATTTTCTACTAATTTAGAGTTTAATAATTTTTTTATTTATTTCTTTAAAAAAAATCATCTATACCAATTGGTATCAATATACCGTCAGAGTATCACAAAAGACTGAATTCATTCTATATGATACCGCTATGGTATATATATACGGACAGAGTATATATTTCATAATATTTATGTTGATGTCAGCATGATGTCAACACGCGAAATAAAAAAGGGTAAGTGGGTAGAAAGATAAATAGTTTAGGTAATGGGTCCGTTAAGAGGTAAATAATTTAAATTAGGTCTACTAAGGATAAATAATTTCATATTATATTTATTTTGTGTACTTTTTTTATTTTTTAGTCTCGATTTATGGAACATCGATAGATTTTTTCTATATATTTTTGAAGATATTATAACATTATAATTAAACCAGCTAAAGAATTATTATAAAGTCGTTGAAGCAGACACGTCAATACACAGTTGCTTTGAATAGATTAAATTAAAAAGCTCATAAATTATTTTTTGTTGGCTCATCGGAAGCCGCAATATAAATTATTTTTAGTCTCCATTTATGTGACATCAAGAGATATTTTCTATATATTTTACAAGATATCATAAAATTATAATTGAAATAATTAATAAAATATTATGAAGTCGTTGAAGCAGACATGTCAATACACAACTACCTTGAAAAGATTAAATTTAAAAGCCCACAAATTATTTTTTGTTGGCTCACCAGCGGTTGCAATATAAATTATTCTTTAGTCTCAATTTATGTAACATTGATAATTTTTTTATCTATATTTAAAAAATTATTGTAAAATCATAATTGAAGCAACTAAAGAAATATTATGAAGTAGTTGAAGCAGATACATCAATACACAATTGTCTTGAAAAAATTAAATTAAAAAATTTACGAAATATTTTTTATTGATCACATATAATAAAGACAAAAAAATAGATAACTAAAGCAGATAGAATAATCAAAAACTGCTCAAACAGGTAACTACGATCATAAGCTGTTAGAATTATTCTTTATATATAAGTACTAAAACATAATAAATAAAAAGTGAGTCATTCATCAAATGAACAGAAAAAAAAGTTTTTCGACTATGTGAATAAAGTACTCTAATTTATTTTTTTAATTAATAATTGAGAATAAATATTTATTGCTAGTTGGGGTTAAATATTTTTCGAATTATGTAAAATGAAATAAATTTGCTTTATTTTAAATGGTAGAAATTTAACACCCAATAAAATAACTTGTCATGCAATTAAAAGTAAATTATTTTTAAAATGGAAGGTAAATTCAAACTTACACACAATCAGTTTCGAGAATAAATTTGACCATCCTCTCTAATTTTAGGTTTTATTTTATTTTTTGATTCTTTCTTCCTCCCTGTCTCTCCACATCACATTACCATTGTAAATAATAGTCTCACATTTTTTACTAAAATATGTCAAAAAATTAAAACAATAAACTAAAGAAAGACACATATATACGTAAAAATAGTCAAAAAAATCTTTTTATCGAGCTACAAAATTTTGAATGAATGTCAATTGATACTACTTGAATATATATGATTTTGACACTGTTCATCATCACCTTCACCGGAGGTATTTACTATTTGGATAAAAATTGAACCAAATCGATTAAATAAATCAATTTTATTTTGATTTTTGTTTGGTTTTAATTCTTTAACAATCGATAGTATTTAGTTTGAGTTTGGATTTATTCAAAAAAATCGAAGAAATAATTGAACCGAGCTGACAAAATTATATTCATATATTTTATAATTATATGTACATAATACATTATTTATAAAAAAAAATTTATTTATTATTCTACTATGAAAGCATAAATACTCAAAACGAGAACATTTATCTTATTAATTTCATGTATAGGAATGTCGATAATAAGTTTTGAAGGGACTAGAATTGTAATTAGTTTTTTCTTACAGGCCAAATAGTAAATTTTGAAACTTTTTTATAGTAAATTTAGTGATCAAACGTTTTATAATATTAGTCGTTCTAACTATTTTTCGTTTCGAGTCGATTATTATCA
>JAOTQJ010000102.1:21570634-21584187 GCA_025642045.1 Solanum sejunctum
GTTTGGGAAGGATAGATTGTACGCAGACTTTACCACTACCTCAATAGAAGTAGATAAACTGTTTCCTGAAAATCCTCATCTCAAAACCCATAAACAGAAAAAATTAGATATGATAAAAGGAAAAGGAAGGGAAGGGAATAAAAGGTGCGACTAACAATGAATAACACATAACAGTATGTAAATATGATAAAACTAACACATAATTTACAAAATAAACAAACTAATTACTTGGACAATGTTCTTTTTTTTTTTTGATAACCGTAACGGCTGACCAACTTGATTAATTTCACTAGATAAAAGCAGACATCTTAAACACAACTGGAGCTAGAAAAAAGGAGAGGACAGACAGTCGCCAAAACTGAGATGATCCCGCAGGGCAGAATGGACAAGATTTCTGATAGTAAAAGCATCTCCTCTCAGTGTTTAAGCTACAAAGTTGAAGAAGTTGTAGATTTTCTCACGTTTTCATCTTCTGAGGCTGTAGGCGGTAACTTGGAAGATGGCATTGCAGCATGGTAAGAAGAAGATGCTAGCTGTGCAAATGCTGGAACAGCACCACCTATAAGGTTTCAACCATGGAAAAGAACGTCAATTGGAACAAAATAAGGAAATGCTTTTCAAGATTTACTCTTGTCAGGAGTATACAATCTAGAAAATATAATAGGTAAAACAAAAAATGGGCTCTTTTACAGAATAGACGGAAGTAGATGTTGAAAGAAGTAAAGTTCAAACCTGCTAGCCCTGCACATGCAGATGAGAAAACAATCACAGGAGGGGCCTGCATAAACCCAACACAAATTTTGCAAAAACAGCATTTTTAACAATCTATGAAAAAGCTACCAATTAAAGAAGCATTCAAGGAAAAAGAGCACGAAGAACAACCAGAGTATAGGAGTTCTACAACAACAATATACCCACTGTAATCCCACAAGTTGTATACTTTTGTCGTGTATGCAATTATGCTTTACTATTGCCTAAATATTTTGACTTGAAGGTAGTGCTGACAATATATAGAATTTAAAGATGGACAGTAGCATCCGTAGACCAAAGCCTAGTGCTTTTGAATTGCAATTCTAATCAATGCTAGCATCTATAAGTTTTATTGAGCCTTTATTACAAACTTCTCCTAAGCTTCTTTGTACCGTACCATTTGTATCTCGCAATATAAGGAAATATATATTTTAACAAAAAGAAATAACTTACACCAACAAGGAAATGCAACCACATAGGTCCTTTAATCCACCTTTTAACAATTGGCATCACTGCAAGTAGGAACAAGAGTAATAAGACTCAGACAGGTCACATTGGTTAACATTAGTATGACCGTCATTCGGACAGCATTTTTCACATCAATGTGGATACCAAGTCTATAAATCATAAGCACAGTATTTGTACATAAATGAATCATCTCAGATTTGACCTATCTTTCTTTTGAGAAACAGCAACTCTCTCAGATTTAAAAGGCTTTTTCACATCAATGTGGATACCAGGTCCATAAATCATAAGCACAGTATTTATACATTAATGAATCATCTCAGATTTGACCTATCGTTCTTTTGAGAAACAGCAACTGTCTCAGATTTAAAAGGCTCAAAATTGAAGTGACTATTAAAAACCAAATTCTGTCATATAAAGTAGGAAAAAGATAGTATTTAGGCTCCAGGACAGACACAAACTTGATTAGAAAGGCTTAATGACTCAACAGATGCTTCATGACAGGCATGCATTATCCCTCAGTGTACAATAGAAACCAGAAAATAATCTTCTGTTTAGTAGGAAGATTGATTTACAAAGAAACAGCATACTGCCAGAGATCTTTACACATCTTTTACAAATGTTTAGTGCTTGTGGTGCTGTTCGTCAGAAATCATTTGATAATCACACTTTAAACGGTACTTAAACTCCTAAGAAGAAGATCAGGACATCAACACAGACATAAATATAACAGCAAATTTTCAAAACGCTTCGAGCTATATGCTAAATTGTTAAGAGATCGAGGGCTTCCTTCCTCTTCTTTGTGATAGGCAAGATTAATGTGATAATTGATTTTATAAGAACTGACTAAATCAATGATAAACAGCCAAAGGATTAGAAAGTTGCACAGCCTAGGAGGGATTTATATGAAGCTTAAAAATGTGAGTTTCTTTAAATACTTCTTACTGAGGGACAACACCCGGAGAATGTTGAGACCCATCAAATGCCAGATTCTCAATAAGGAACAAAGAAAAGGAAAAATTGATGAGATAATTAGCTTAAAATCACGAAAGAACGCCAACCAGCTACTAAATTAAAGTCCAAGCCTCAGAATTTGGAAATGGAGCTTAGGAGATGCCAAAAGCAATTTCTATAAGAAGAGAGAACAGAACTGGAGTTGTCCATTTTTCTTGTATTATCACTAAAAGAATAAGACAATCCCAAGTTTTTTCCAAAATAAGAAAATGGATTTCCTTTGACATGAAATTGATGATTCATCAAACTCTGAAATACCAGAAATTTTAGGCATATTTCACAAAAAGTAAGGAGATACTTGCAACGTAGATTGAACATTTAGGTGACCAAGAATAAATCTTTGGCATCTTCCGTTAGATAGTTTAGGTAACCAAAACGAGATGTTGTAATTATAATATAGTGATCCCAAAGAGAGAATTGTAATAGGTGATAATCTAACAAATCTCCAGAACCAGTGTGTAAATAAAATGGGAATTCTGCCCATTTGATATTTATGTAGATTCTTTTGTCATGTGAACATTGTTGGGTTGTTATATGAAGCAGATTATACAATAACTAAGTCTTAAATCCCAAAATAATTGAACTCGGGTCTATTAATCATCATTCATCAATATCCATTTTACTCCATATATTCCAGATTATAATCAATAAACAACTTTTCATCTCCAAAAGGGGATATAAATACATAGAGCATGTTAACAACAAGCATATGGATACAAAAAGAAACAAAGAAAGAATGTTAAAACACTGCTACATACCATGGTTGAAGCCGTAGAATGCACTTGTTGTACCACCAACCGCAGAACCAATCTGAAATATTAGGGAAGTAGAGAAAAGGAGAGTGAGGAAGGGGGAGTCAGATTTAGTAACAAAACAAGAATGTAAGAGAAACCACAACTCCAAGGCATAAATTTTAGAACTCTATCCCAATTTATGTTATTACTTTTCTACTGGCGATTTCATCAAACACTTTTTTAGACGAGGATGGCATTCAGATAACATTTAAAACATTTCTAAAATTATAGGTATTTTTGTTTTGTATAACTCATATGTTTCAACATTCAAGATTAACAATTCAACTTCAAATATCAATGATTCCGCTATACTAACTTTCAAACATGAATTATTAAAATTTTCTTTTTACTGCTAATGCTAAAATATGCATGTGCTATTTTGTCAAATTCAGCGGTCCACTCAAATTTTGACACTAAAATAAAGGAGAGAACCCAATTTTATCATTGAAGAATGGAAAAAACAAAGTAGCGTCACCATAAATTTTAATAATTTTTTGAACTGTAAAAGGTAGTAACATAAATCATTGATATCGAACCATAGAAAAGCTATCCCGGATTAAAGGCGGAACCGTCCACTTACTTGTCTCCTGCAATGGAATGAGAGAAATGCTCATAGATATAACATAGTATTAATACCAAGAATTGAGATGAAAACACAAACAAAAAAGATTTTTTCAGAAAAGTACAAGAATTAGTTACTTTACCATCTCCTTAGAAAGAGGACCAGCACAATGTGGACACCTCATACTAGTATAGCTATTTTTGGTTATGTTATAATTTTCTTGGTCTCTTTTAGGAGCTGGTTCCTTCATCATCACCATTCACCAATTCTACAGAATTCTTTATGCAGTAGAGTCACAGAAGTCAGCTAATCTTGTGTTTTTGGGAAGCAAATCAACAAGATTTTCTTCCAGTTTTCTCTGTTCTCTAGTATCTATGAACTCATTATTTTAACGGTTAAGTACTACTGGGAAAGTATATGCTCTTGTTCTTCTTATCTGAACTGCACAAATAGATTGCTGAAAACTGTGAGTATTAACATAATAAATATCATATCAAAGCGTAAAGAAATAGTGCACAAGTTCAATTAGAATGAAGCAATAAACATACTTGAGCAGAAATTAATGCTTAAATGCTGCTGTCAGTCACTTTGGAATAGTATTGTAATGTGTAAGTCCAGACAGGCTAAGTATCTCCAAAGGTACCCCAATAAGTCCCAACATTCTCTTCCTTAAAGTTAGTTAACACAAATTATGAAAGGGGACAGTTCATAAAGACTCATCATGTTAATAATATCACACTAAACCACTAAATATTTCTTGGTTAAGTACATTTCCTTCTTTAGCTTTTAGATAATAGCAGTGGACTGAACTTCTCTTAATTATATGCCCAGCTGTGGCAATTAGTAACCCATTATACGGTTTCCCATATTCCTTTATAAGGATACCAAATCTTCCATGCCTCGTTATGGCAATATTAGCAACCCTTTGTATGATTTTCTGTAACTATTTATACAGTCATTTTGTGTCTCATTATGGAAAACTAAGTAGCCCTTTACACGGTTACCAATTCATGTTGTTCCTCATTATGGCAAAGTTAATAACCCTTTCTACAGTCACCATTCATGTAATGACTCATTATTGGAATATTATTAACCTTTTATACAGTTACCATTTCATTAATATTTGAATTAAATCTTCGAGCTTTTAACTGTAATAGTCATTTAGCTTTTAAAAAGAAGTCATGATATAAATGGGTACAAAATGCTATTCATCACTTTTAAATCATAAACATACTTAACTACGTTTGTTTACCACCAATAAACTAATCAAAGTGTTGTTGTTAAACGGATTAACTTTGTCTACGCCAATATGAGGTACGATTAGCTCAATTAAGTTCACATCATTCAAGTACTATCTATATCCAAGATATAAAATAAGCAGCTTAGTGAAATCAGATGCATGTGGTCTGCGTACATAACAGTTTATAATCTACTCTTTGGCTTAATATTTGTCATTTTTTCATGTTTCAAACAGGTATAAAGAGACTTCTTTCATAGGTTGGTAACATGTAAAGGTTAACCCAATCAATAATGGGTAATATGAGCTCACTCGCTCCAATTAAATTCCCATTAACATCTAGAAACATTTAATCAAACACCTCACAGGCATGGAATAACTCTCCTTGCTAGAATATTTAACTTTAACGCTTGACAAAGACCATCAACAACTCAATCTACATCAACAACAACTTACCCGTGGAATCCCACAAGTGGTGTACTAGAATATACACAGACCTTACCACTACCTCTACCTCACCGAAGTAGAGAGGCCATTTTTCGGGAAAATCGTCTCAAAAATCCATAAGTATAATAAACTAGATACGACTAAAGAAAATAAAAGGAAACAAAAGAGCTACTAATAACGAAAAAATATATGACAATATATAAATATAATAAGATTAACATATACCATAAATAATGACAACACAGGACTGTTACACCTAAGTCCAGACATACACCTAACCTACCGATAAATTAGCCCACTCCTTTCTATCTACATCAAAGATCGAATTTAATTCCTCGGGATGAAGGTTCAATCCAATAGATTCCAGTCATCTAGTCCCAATAGTTCACCATGTTGGCATAATTACGTCATCTAGGCAATATATATTATCATCAAACCTAAGATTTTTGATATTCATATATCAAAATAGCAACAAAAATGGCGAAAGAATACAGGAGATACCTTGAAGGTTTAGTGATCAAGCATATCCTTCGTGTTTTATGGAGACCCTTAGGTTTAGAATTAGAGCTCCTTTTATTGGTGTTGTGGTGGTGTTGCGGGGTAGCGGGTGAGTTAGGCAAAATGGATATTTTTTAAAAGAGCCATAAAAAAAATGATAAAAAATAATAGAGATAAAATAGAAATTACAGAGTAATTTATTTTTGATTTCTTAAAAAATGGATAAGTAAAAAGGCATATATTTTTAGTATATCGCATAAGTAAAAGTGAACAAAGATATATTAAAATGTCATTTAATTATATGATCTTAAATATATTATATAGGAAAAAATAAAAAATTAAAAAGTTTTTAACAAAAAAAAAAGAAAGAAAAAATTTTATTTTAAAACAGAGTAGAAAATAGAATAAGATATAAATTGAAATAGAGTTTAAATATAAATTTAACTTCGTTTGATTATAGATTGTGAGATTAAGATTTGAAACTTAAAATTTAAATTTTTGAGATTGTGATTTTTAGAATATAACATCTGAACATTTATAGAATGAAAGCAATTTTCTTTAAAAAATTTTAAAGCGATCAATTTTAATAATTAGAAATATATTTGATGAAGATAAACTTTCAACATTTATAATCAAATATTTTCTCTGTTTACAAAAAAAAAATTTTAGTCCTTTTTAGTTTGTTTTAGAAAAAATATTTTTTTTATTTTTTGATAATATTTTAATTTTAGTCTTAAATGATATAGGATTAAGAAGTATTTTAATACATTTAATAAAATCTTAATTGAGAATCATAAATTTATAAAATAAATATGAAATATTCTTTAAAGTGATAGATTTGAGTCATACTATTTTCATGTACAATCCAATAATGTCTTTACCATGTAATGTAGTGGAGAGGGCTCTTTCTCCCTCAGAGCTTTAAGTTTGAAAAAATTATTAATAAAAAATATTTTTATAAATAAAATTTTATATAATATAAAATTAAAATAATTAGATTCTAATATAGACATAAGACATTAAAATAAAAAAAAAGATTTTTATAATGTATTGGCGACAATAAAAAGGTTTACTTTTTTTTCACCAACTAATTAGCCTCGGGAAAATAAAACACAAGGTCGGCGGTTAAGCCCAAGACGACACCGTACAGTCCCTTTGAGCCCAACCTTGTGTGTTCCTATCCCTTTTGCAGCTTTCTCTTCAAAAAGATTCATAAAGATTGGATTTTTATAAGATATTTTTGGTGAATACACTAAAATACAAGAACATAGACAATATTTATCCAGCCACAGAATCTGAAGGAATCCATGGCAACTGAACACTCTGATGATTTAGACCAACTCCTTGACAGTAAGTATCATCACCCTTTTCCCCATTTATCTATATCTATCTGTGTTTTAGCTGTTTCTTGATTGCATACCTTAGAATTATATGTGACTGAATTGAATAGGGTAGTTCAAAGATATCCTTTTCTCCATTTATCTACATGTATCTGTATTTTACTGTTTATTGGTAATTAGGGTGTTGGGGAAGGGGAAATGGAGGAGGGAATGAAAGTACAGATAGTCAACCAATTGAGCTACTAAGATTTTCTGGTTATGGGGTTTTTCAAATTACTGTTTTCTTGATTTCAAATTTTCAGGTGCTTTGGATGATTTTCAGAGCCTCAATCTCACTTCTGGTTCTCAAAGGTTGCTGCTTTCTCTTGTGGCATATATTTATATATATATTTGCTTGTGTTTTAAGCTGATGGGGTTGAATTTTGAGCTGTGGGTTTAAAAGGGGTTGCTTTTGATTGTAGAAGCGGAGATGGAGATGAGAAGAAAGATAGTTCTTTTATGTCTGGTGAGGTTCAAGGGCTAGGGATGATGTTGCCCGATAGGAATGCTAAGAAAAATGGGAAGAAAAAGGCTTCTGGTGAGTCAAAAGATTCGCACATTGCTGAAGCTCTTGATAAGCTTAGGGAGCAGACTAGGGAGGCTGTTAAAGGATTGGAATCAGTGGCTGGACCGAGACCTGGTGTAGAGAACATGGGGAATGATGCAATGATGGAGGAGTGGGTGAAGCAGTTTGAAGAGCTTTCTGGGTCTCAGGTATCTTGTCTTTATGTTTCTTCAGTGTTAATGGTCTGTGTTTTTACTGAATTTAGTTCTTTGCTTTGTATGTTGAACACGAATGCTGCAAAATATGTCTCTTCATGAAGATCCATAGTTGCAAGTTCTTTTTTCTGGACTTCCCAAAGAGGCTGTGCCATTTCATTTCCTGATTGTGGATTTTTTTTTTAAAATGTTTTCATCATCTCTTTATTTAGTTTCCCTGGAGTGGGTGTGGATTGATAGACTGATATAGTTACACTGTTAGAGAAACTATTGTGTATTTTTTTTCATTGCTTTCTTGTTGAGCATATTTAGCTTTTCTTGTAGTGGCTATTTAATGATTGTTTTGGAGTGTTAAGTCTTTTGCAGTAGATAAATATGAATTTGTTGTCATGATAGACGATAACAGCAAACCCAATGTAATCCCGCAAGTTGGGTCTGGGGGTTGTCGTTGTACCGTGGTGCTAAACTTCCCTAGATATTCCCAAAGGTGTTGTGTGTTGTATTCAGTTGGTCAGTGTCATATTTTCAACAATACAAACACTACTTGAAACAAAACTAAGTATATTTACTGACCTCTTTATTAAGATTGCTTAATTAGAACTTTTTGCTATCTATGCGAAAACTTAAAAAGTCACTTGATTGCTGTTTTCTTTACCAAACACTCAGCCGCCCTTCTGAAGACTCATCAGGTGAATCCTAAACTGTGACCATTCAAAAGACTTTATAATAGGAGGTTCGAATTCCTTTTGCTTTAAATCTCTGTGCTTAGTTGGATTGCCATTGATCATCATCCTATTTTAGATCAGTTGCAGCTCTGAATGTTGAGTTTTGGTTTATCATGGCTGCTTTATATCATTTAGTTGCTTCCTCCGACTAAGTGCCTACATAGAGACATGAATGAATGTTTAGGACTAGTTGGATGCTTGGAACAGCGCTGAGTGCCTACACATTTTTCTGATAGTTCAAGTTGGGGATATTCTTGGAATTTTAATAACAGAAATCTCTTAAGAATTGAGTGGTCATATTTTGGCAGATCATGTGTTTGTATCAGGGAAAGGAGATGGACTGAATAGGACCGATGAAGGTGGAGGCTCGGAATTCTTGGGAGTTCATTGAAGTATTGAACCTTGCATCCATTACTAAGACAGGGCTAACCTGCATTTCAATCAAGCCCTATAATTTGTGGAAGACATGGCTTTCCAGAATATTTAGGTCAAGCAATCCTGTACTTTATGGTGGTGATAGTTAGTTTGATGTGTCCTATAGTTTATTACTGCAGTATAAATTAGAGAGGCTTGAGGGGATAGAAATTAGTGAATGATTATGTAATTTTGAGGAATAGCCTATCTTTTGTAGATTTTTTTTGGGTGCACCCAGGAGGTTCTGGTTTCTATAGAGGATTGGTTGTCTTTTGTTGCAGAATCATATTTTGTTTTTCATTCTCTACATTTTGCTGTACTGCATGTTTAAGGAGATTTTTCCCATTATTTGTAAACCTTATCCAAAAAAAATTGAACAAAAAAGTAGGCTGCAGTAGCTACCTAAGTTGGAACACAAGGTAGGTCTCTCCTTACATTTCTTTACACTAGGTTCTTAGTCCGGGTCCAAAGATAATTATTTATTTTTTCGGTCCTGGTGTATGTTTCATGTGCATAAGTGTATGTATATGTAGCATGACTGTGATAAGGAGTGATAATAGACATGGAGGATTTTCAACCTGGTGCTGATATTTTCATCCTGGCCCCATCCATTCTCTGTGCTTTTCTTTTTAATTGTTCGCAGGGATCCTAAGGAGTAGATTACTTATTAAATTGTAGCTAAAACAGGTTAAATTAATGCCATTTTGGAATTTGTAACGAATGTGTCCATTATTTTAAGCTTAACTTCATCTGTAGTTGTTGTACTATATATTTTGGAGATCGTAGACCATTTATTGATGTATATGTTCCAAAAGGTGATAGATGATAAAACAAAACATAGAGCCTGAAAATTATAGAAATGACTTCCCACAAGATTCGTCTCCTTTTATTATAGATCATCTCTTTGTGTTCAGAAAATATCCGATGACTGTTCCTATCTCCTCATCCAAGTGTAGCTTTTAAGTTAACTGGAAACATACGTAAAATGGTGAGAAATAATTTCCTTATTTCATGTGTGCTAGTCTGGATTGAATTGGATGTTCTGGAATTTGCACCGTATGTTGAGAAATAATTTCCTTATTTCATGTCTGTTAGTCTGGATTGAGTTGGATGTTCTGGAAGTTGCACCGTAGGATGTAGGGTCAAGATATCTCTCCCTTTACCAATGAATGATTTTCACAGCTTTGGACTTGCATTTGAATTTTTTGGTCAAGTTTCACTTGGAAGAGATTAGTAGGTAATTGAGCATTGTCTTACTTTTCCTTGCATACTAGTTAGTCTTAGTATTAACTTTTGTAATTTCTTGTACCTAGATTTCTGTTATTATCTGTTGTTTTCATGTACTTCGGTTATCATAGTATTTTGTTATAGTTCCTACTCCTTTTTTCAGACTGCTTTGTCATGCTCTCTGTATTATTTTGTCATGGCCTCTCCAATTCGTCATTTCTTTTTCAATCTGCTTTGAATTGCTTTTCCTTGAACCAAGGGTCTATTGGAAACAACTTCTCCACCTCCCAAGGTAGGAGTAAGGTCTACATACATTCTACCTTCCCCAGACTCCACTTGTGGGATTACACTGGATATGTTGTTATTTGTTTGTTGTTTTGTCAGTTGGAAGAGATTTCTGAGGGTTCTTTTTCCTTTCACATGGCTCATTATGCATAATGTCTTATACATTAGCTTTGCACTTGCTTGAAGTGAATATATATATTTTTTTTTGTCTCGGATTCATAGGACATGGAGTCTATAGTTGAGACCATGATGCAGCAGCTTTTGTCAAAGGAAATTCTTCATGAACCCATGAAAGAGATTGAAGATAGATATCCTAAGTGGTTGGAGGACAACAAAGTTAAGTTGAGCACTGAAGAGTATGAACGTTATAAAAAACAGTATGAATTTATAAGAGATCTGAACAAAGTTTATGAGACCGAACCTAGCAACTTCAACAAAATTGTGGAGCTTATGCAGAAAATGCAAGAATGTGGCCAACCGCCAAATGATATTGTTCATGAGCTTGCTCCAGACTTCGATATATCTTCTCTTGGACAACTGTAAGTCCTCTAATTTTCAGGATTTTGTTCATATCAACTTAGCTGCATATTGATAACTCAGTGGCCGTTAAAGTTTTGAGTTGTCACGTCGTTTTTCCTTGCTTCACTGGGCATCAACTTATTGCAGCCTGCTTCCTTCATTAGGTTAGCAGATGATAGTTTTTCTCCGAAAGTATTTTGGTGTTTAGTTATTGTCTTCACATTTGAACATTTAACTTGTGATAGTGACCTCACTAACAGCCTGCTTAAATTGGCTTATTTTTGGTGTTTCAAAGCCAAAATAGTTTTACGTGTTTCTAACTTATGGCTTTTGGCTTGTAAGTCGGATGCCAAAAGCCCATCCAAATAGTCTTAAGTTGATGTTTGTACCTTTTTGATCATTTTTCAGAAATTGATACAGTTCAAGATTGAAGGGGAGCCTTGGATAACTAGTAAAGTTGTTGTCATGTGACCGGGAGGTTGCAGGTTTAAGTCTTGGAAACAACCTCTTGCAGAAATGCAAGGTAAGGGTGCGTACAATAGATCCTTGTGGTCGGGCTGGACCCTACGCATAGCGGGTGTTTTAGTACACCGGGCTTGCCCTTTTGATACAATTCAAGATTAGATTAGCATTATAGCAGTTAACTATGTGGCTCAGGGATACATATGTTGTTAACTTTTACAATATGAAAAGAAAAAGGATATAGAAATAATTCGTCCAGTCTAGACAAACATGTGTCAAACTGCTTTTTTTTTTGGTGTCTTATTTGTTGTCTAGTACCTGCTTTGGAGCCCGATTAATTCGAATTCACATCGATGGGTCCATTTGAGGAAGCACTAGGATTTTTTATACCATGGACTTGAAATTGAAACCTCTGGTTAAGGGAGGAGCCCTGCTTTAAGATTTTGCATGAAGTTATATGTATATTTTATCATCCACAGTGTTTGATTTTTTGTATTGAGCTAATTCTTTTTCCTTCTGGTTTTGCAGATCCCCAGATATGTTGGAGGGCCAACAGAACTGCTGTATCATGTAATAGATAATACCCAGTCTCTATGACTTGCTGCCTCCTTAAAATTTTCTTTTGTCACAATCGGCATAGAACATCATTTATTTTTGCCTGGATTTCAATACTTCTGTTATCACTCTCATCTCTTAGTATACGGTTTTGAACGAGAGAAAGAAGTCGTTTCTATTTTCCTTCCTACCTAGCATGCGATATCACATTGTTCGAGGAACTTTAGATGCCACGAGATATCACGTTCATATTCTCCATTAGATGCACAAAATGGTTGTGATTCTTCTTAAAATGGTGGAATAAGGCGTAGACAAAAGTACTTCGGATAATTTTGCTATTCATTAAAGCATACCTTGCATTGATACGGATATGGGATTTCGATAAATATTAATATGAACAACAACAATAACATACCTAGTTGTATCCGAGGTCTGGGGAGGGTAGATTGTACGCAGACTTTATCGCTATCCTATAGAGGTAGAGAGGTTGTTTTCTAAAACACTAAGCAAATGATTAATATGAGAGAAAACAAATAATATGAGAGAAAACAAATAAACAGACTTGTTTTGTCATTACAATATTTTTTTTACTATATATGTATAGACAAAATGAATGAAATTAAAGAATTGATTAATTGACAACAGTAAAAAAAAATTAAGTTGTCTTGTGTCCACAAACTGTTCAAGCGTCTGATGGGTCAATCCAATGGCGTCCATTAACAAAGCTCTTGGCTAGAAACTTGTGGGCCGTGTCGTAATCCAGTTCACGGGCCCATGATACACCCTTCACTGCGGCTGCTCCTGGACCCCAACATTTATACACACCAAAAAATGCTGTCCTGAAAGAGGAATTGACATATTATAAGTACAGAATCGACACAATACGCTTAATCAATTTGAAATGAATGAAATCTTAGAGAAATAAAACGAATCTAAGTAATTGTGTTTTGCCCTTTCTAAGGGGAAAATGGTATTATACATTACATACCTATACATTGGAAGCCCCAAAAGGAACATAAAATATTAGGAGTGGCAAAATTAAGTTCAATCCGTCAAGTTCATTGAAAATTGGACGGGTTAATAATTGTTTGCTCAACTCAACCCATTCAAAATTGTGTTGATATGCAACTCCCATTGAATTCAGAGAAATCTTGTCAAAATATTTCTAAAATACTTTTCCTTTAAATTTGATATATTTATATAGCCAAAATAAGGAAAAATATAATTTAATTTAGTACTAAAATATTGAAAAAGAATAAGTAAAATAAATAAAACGTAGTAAAAGTTGGGTCAAATTGGGTCTTAACCCGCTCTATAATCCGTTTCTCAACTCATTTTGATCCAAGCAAATTTGGATTGAATTGGGTCTTGACCCGTTTATTGTCTTGACCTATTACGATCCGCTTAAATTTAACTCAACCAGCCCAATAGCAACTCCTAATAAATATAAAGCAATTTTCTTGAAAAAGGGGATAGTGCACAAATGATCGATTGTATCAC
>JAOTQJ010000102.1:21642322-21655551 GCA_025642045.1 Solanum sejunctum
AATATATATATATATATATATATATATATATATATATATATATAAGTGAAAACCTAAGCCTATATCCCACACTTGAAAACAATGGCTTAAACACAAAACCAAGTGGTTCAACCATTTTCATTTTTCAACAACAACAATAACATACTAAGTAAAATCCTACAAGTAGAATGTGGGAGGATAGATTATACGCAGACCTTATTGCTATATCATAAAAGTAGAGAGATTATTTTCTAATACTCTTAGCTCAAAACTCATAAGTAAAAAGAACTAGATATGATAAAATAAAATATAAAAAAAGAAAATCGCAGATGAAATTCCTCTTACTTCTTAAAAATAATTATAAAAAGAATGGGCTTGAAGTGGAAAAGAAAAAAAAAAAAGGAGGCAATTGTCTCACATCAGGTAGCTATTATTGATATTGGTGGAGCCAAAGATTTTAAAAAACAAAACAAAACAAAATACAAAAATGCCAGTATGGCTACATCTAGAGTTTTACATACTTAAAATGTATTTGGTGTGAATAAAAAATATTTTCTTAAATATTTGTTATCTTTAATTTATTTTTAAATGTTAAGTAAATAAATAAAAAATATTATATTTTAAAATATTTATATATAATTTAGATAAATATTCTGAAAAAGCAATCATAACGAGTGTAGAGTGGAATGAAGGGTCACCTTTTTGTATTTTGGCACTTTAAATCTGTTGCAAATTGCTCTTTCTATTTAAATATATGACACTTTAATTTGGTAAAATTATTTTTATTATTTAATACTTTTGAATTTTTGAGTAAAGATAGACGAAAGGAGTAGTTAAGAATTTCATTAAGTGAAGGACAAAAATGAAAAAGAGTTTCAACAACGCTCTTAAATTCTGAATAATTTATTTATTGTGAACTATAAATTTTTTTTTTGAACTACTAAAAAAGATCTCAACATTTCATTTAATTATGAACTTAGAAAATATGAATAATTTAATAAACTACACATTATATTTATTATTTTTTTAATGGACACAATTTTTTTGAAAAGAAAGTATTTATTTTGAGACTTCATTGATAAATCATGAAAGGAACTTCCAACAATCATGGCTATATACTAAATTTATCACCCAAATATGTCCATCATGCAAAGTTTTGAATCATTGAATCTTTACCAACAATAATTGGAGATTTCTATGGTTCTAAATTTATCAAAAATCACACTCAATATTAGTCTTTTCCACCAAATTATGAAGTATGGCAAGTAATTTTTTTGGTCCCCATAATTAAATACAATCCCATTACATATGTTAATAGATCAAAGAGCAATTACATATATACAACAAACTTGTCTTGGTCAAACACAATATAACAAATGAAAGTTTTCTATAACAATGTTCATATTTTTGAACATTTTTCTTTTGGCGTCTATTTTTCCATCAATCTCGAATGAAGTCAAAGATTCACTATTTTTTAGCTTTGAGGTATGATGGAATAAAACAAAATGGCTCTTTAAACTGTCTGCGCTTCTTTCAATTGTGAAGTAACAGTGAGTCAATGCAATTTTCGACGTTCATCATGGGTCATCCGGAAACAGTCTTGCTATATTTTTAAACATAGGGATCAAACTGCATACATCCAACCTCTCCTTACCCCGCAATGGAAGGAAGCCTTTGAAGCATTGGGGTAATATTATTGTTGTTTTCTTTTGGCATCTATAGAAAAATAATGTTATAAAAAAATAATATAATATAACATGACATAAAAAAATTATAGTAAAATTTATTATAAAGAATGATGGTTATAGAAAAATCTGACCACACGACAGATACTCTATGAGGAATTAATTAATCAATGTACCAACTTAATCATTCAAATTTGTGAGCACCTCATATTTTATTCGTTACTCAAAATATAAAAAGATAAGGTATCTAAATTTGGTGAAAAAACAGAAATTGGTTCCATATTATTATTATTATTATTATTATTATTATTATTATTAAAATAAAACATATGTAAAGTGATTACATTAAAAATATTTGTAAGTTGTTGCCAAAAAAAATTGATTTGAATCTCTAAATAATGAGACTAAGTAATACAATTAAGCAAATATATATTATTTAATAATTTATCAGGTTATAGCTTAAAATAGTTATCGATCATCACTAATATTTACTCCAAGTTGCTAGGGGCCATTCTCGAATTTGTATATAAACAGTGAATTATACAAATATACTTGAAATATTGATAGTGAATTATACAAACGAATTTGCTATTGGTAGCAAATTAAGCATATTATATAAATAGATTGTATATTGACAACGAATTATAGAAACGGAAAATTCCTATAGCAATGAAAGTACTTACACTATTTGTATATTGACATTGAATTATAAAAATAAAAATATCCATAGCAAATATAATAAAAATTATAAAGTATAATTAGATAAACTATAGTGAAAGAGCATAATTAAAATACTTATTAGTAGTTATTTGTGAAAATTTCTATATTTTGATGGGCCGAAGCTTAATGCGTTTTCCGGTGATCCATTATGCAGATCCACTTCAAAGCTAGAATTGGGCCTACCATACACAAAAGATACCTAATTTGAAATTATTTACCCTTAATAGATTCAATATAAATTATTTATTCTTAATGAATCCATTATCTAAACTATTTACCTTTCTACCCATTTACCTTTTTTATTTCGTATGATGTCATGCTGACATTAGCATTAAATATTGTGAAATATACTATGGCGGTATGTGTATACTATAACGTGTCATATAGAATGAGCTCAGTTCTTTGTGATACTATGGTGATATATTGATACCCAATTGGTATATAGGATTATTTTTTTAAGAAATAAATAAAAAAAATTATTAAACTCTAAATTAGTAGAAAATATATTCGTTATATATTCTCTCTATATATTTATACCATATCGGTATCATATAGGATTGAACTTAATCATCTGCGATACTCTGTTGATATATGTATACCCTGTTGGTATATCATACAAGCAGATGCTGATGTCAGCATGACATCAGTGCGCAAATTTAAATATTAGGAGAATCAAAATTTTAATAGTATGAGATATAAAATATAAAAGGGTATATAAATATAATGATTTAAAGAGTACATACTTAGTTTTCCCTTACAAAAGTATTCCCTTATATTTTGGTTAGATTCAAAATGGTCTCTTAATTATTTTCTCATGTAATATTTTTGGTCTTTTAATTTTACTAAAAATGAGCATTTTTAGTTTCTGACAAATATTCAAAAATTAGATCAGAAACAACAAATACTGCACCTCTAAATAGTTCATGTTAGATAATTTTTTTCAATTTTTGTGTTAAACTTAACAATTAGTATTTATCAAATACTTTTAAATACCAAAAATAATTTTTTTCCCATCAAATTTTAAAAACCAATATCCTTCAGAGTTTACTGAAGGAACTATTTTGTTAACATAATTTTTTACGTCATTATTTTCTTTAAATACAAATAGCTAACGAAACACACATTTTTCCTACTTTCCTTTGTTACACGTTTTAGAATCAGAATGTGCATTTCTCTAGGTTTGAGTAAAGGTATTTTGTAACTTTTTTTTTTTTTGAAATATTCATTGTTTATTATCATCAACAAACTAAATTCTACCTTTTCTTTTTGTTGTTGTACTAATACTAAATATTCGTACTTCTATTGCTTATTACTCTGTTTCTCCCAATTTATGTTATGTTCTTTGATATTTTTTGAAATTTACAATTTGATTTAAAATAAGTCATAAATAATATGACTGAATCATGGCTAAAATCATAAAACAAATTAAAGTTAAATTACTATTAGATATAAAAACGCATCATTATTTTTGAACTAACTAAAAGAAAATGTGTCATATTAGTTGAAATGGAGAGAGAATAGTATTTGGGGGGATTTTTTTGTATATACTCACTCAAAAATATTTTAATTATGTTTCATAGCTATAGTTTGGATAATGACATTTCCTAACGGTAGCTATAGTAATGTCTATATAATTCGCACAATGTTTGAATAATTCGCTATATAAATCGCAATTTTCGTGTAACGCTTGTATATTTCGTCATACAATTCATGCAAAACGTTTGTATAATTCGCTTTTCTCCGTATAATTTGATTCGTATACAACTTTTTGTATAATCACGCACTTGTATAAATTGCGTAAATTATACAGAATACAAACTGCATTTCTGCACGACATTTGTATAAAATCACGCGAATCATACAAAATTTAAACTGTAATTACACTTACATATTTGTTGTGAGTCATAATTAATTCAAACGATAACTATGTTAGCTAATTAATTAGTATATATTTACTTATCAGCGTAAACTTTTTCCTACTATTTACTAACAACAGTTAATTATGTATAGTTAAGGTTTCCCGGGGTTTTCTTGACATTAAAACATTCGAAAATTGTAAAGTATTAGATTCCAAATAGTAACAAAAAGTTCATTCCTTCAATAACTCTCAATGCACCCAATTTATCTTCTATTATTCATTCCTCAATCAATTCATTCTCTTTACATCATTCTTAATTTTCCAAAATTTATAGGCAAGTTTCTCTCTTTTCATCATTTTCTTCCCTTTTTCCAATTCTTGATTTTTCATTGTACCTTCTTTGTTTTAATCCTATCTTTCATTATGATTGTTGTTTGGTGGAAGTTTAGAGCCCGTGTCAATTTTAGTGTTAGCATATTCATGTTGTATTTGGCTTTTGGTATTTGATATCCTTTGTGGTTTACTGTATTTAGGTGATCACACCTCGTTGTTGTTTTTATGGTTCCTTGCATCAAATTTTCTTTTAGTTACTGATTTGATTTGTTTGAGCTCCCCAGACCTCACTTGTGAGATTTTACTGGATGTGTTGTTGTTGATTTGCTTGAACTGAGGTCTTTCTGAAAGACCTCTCTTCGAGGTAAAGGTAGTGATAAGGCTTGCGTACACTCTACCATCCCCAGACCTCACTTTGTGGGATTTCACTAGGTTTGTTGTTGTATATATTTCACATTGTGTAATGTGTATGGTAAAATGCCTTGTTATATTTGGTTTTTGTATCAGTGTTTTGAAGGATTCTTGGATATTTTTTGCTATTAGTTTTCTCCTTTAATGTTGTATGGGAGAGAGTTGAGCCTCGAAAGCTAGTATATAAGATAGTGTCGCAGTGGTGTGAATGTAAATGGATGTGTGGTGATACTAGATTAGATAAGATAAGAAATATGTCATAAGGTGCAAGGAGCTCATATAGAGGATAGAATGAAGGAATGTTGATTGAAGATGGTTTAGGCATGTGTTACATAGGCTTAAAGATGCATCGGCTATGAAACGTCAACATGTGATGATTGAAGGTGTCAGGGGAGGAAGAGGTACAACAACAACAACAAACCCATTATAGTTCCATAAGTAGGGTCTGGAGAGGATAAGATGTGCACATACATTATCCCTACCTTTGTGGGCACAAGGTAGAGGGATTGTTTTCGATTAGACCAAGAACTGCAAGAGAAAAAGTTATGATGAAAGACAAGGAAGAGGCAGAACTAAATTTTCATGTAAAGAAGTTATCTCGGAATATAGGTTAATCTAGCAACAGCAAAAAAAACACAATGGAAATTGAAAATCCATATAGGTGATGCCAAGACTTTAGTATATTAGAGAGTCCCCTAGTGTTAGATAATCTTTGAATATGGAGTATTGAAAGATTATGTATCTAAATGGAGCATTTATGATATTGAGGATTCATACAACTAAGCCACACTAGCCTGCGATTGAGGCGTAGTTGTTATTATTTTTATAGAAATCTATTATACCCATCAGAACATGTCCAGCACCGTTGCTTTTGTTGAATACACTTTAAGTGAATTGTTTCTTTTGCTTGTCAGTAAGGTTTGCTGTTGTCTCATCTTTTATAGTCATTGGATTGTCTAGAAATTTAAGTATCATCTTTCATGGAAATTTTCTTTGAACTTTGTTATGTTCTGAATGTAATGGAAGCTTCGATATGAACCTCTGCATTCATTATAACACAATTATGACAACTTATTCTTAGACTGCAAAACGATTCTGTTGTTTCTTGACAGGTTAACTAGCCAGACATGCATACATCAAAAGAAACGTTTAACGAAATATTAATTTCCTCCGGCATTAGAGGAAGCAGACAATCGTCAAGCTCTAAGGAAGGAGAGTCTACTAAACAGAAGGCCAAAATTCTCCATCCCCCCATAGAAACTTTTTGGCAGTTACCTCCACCAAAAGAGCACAAGAGGCCTACCAAATTAAGAAGCGCGAAAACCATAATGTCTTTTCCATTTAAGAAGAGAGCACAAAAGAGCAAAAGTTTGCGAACAATTCTTGAAGGATCACATGATCCTAAAGATGAACGAATTGTTGATTCATTTCGTCAGTTGCTTTTTCTTGAGGGTCAGCTGCTTGAGAAAAATAGTGACTACCATACACTTTTAAGGTATGCTTCGCAGGTAAATTTTATCGTGCAAGTCACTGCAGTTCCACTCCATGTTTCTAATCCGGTGAAATTTGTAAAGCAAACATTTTTCAGTTAGAAAAGAGAAGATAAATTGAGTTTGATGTTCCTCTTTGTGAATACAGATTTCTTAGGATGAGGGACTATGATCTTACCAAAGCAAAGGACATGTATTTGAACTATTTGAAGTGGCGAGAGGAGTTCCATGTCGATGAATTTTCCAAGGTGAGTGCCATTTATGCTTGTTTTTTGAAAGATAGTATTGTTAGTGGGCTCTTGTCCTTTGATTTTTGTTACTATCTGTTATTCCTTTTACATCGATTATCGAATTGTTTTGTTATAGTTTCTTTTCTGTTACTATCTGTTGTTTCTAGTACTTCCCTTACTTTTTGTTCGGGACTACTTTGAATTGTTTTCCTTAAGACAATGATCTATCGAAAATAATCTTTCTACCTCTTAGGTAGGAGCAAGGTCTACGTACTATCATGAACTTTTCGTTATTAGTCGTTCTTTCTGTTTCCTTTTATTTTCCTTTCCCTTTTCTTCATATCTAATTTATTTTGCTTATGGGTTTTTGAGTCAAGGGTTACAAGAAACAACTTCTCTACCTTGTGAGGTAATGGTAAGATCTGCATATATTCTACCCTACTTCACTTGTGGGATTCCACTGGGTATGTTGTTGCTGTTGTATTGTTAGTAGACTCATTTCCCTCTTGATTGAATGTGAGAGCGAAATGACTTTGCTTATGCGGGCATGTGGCAGCGTGATTCTGTATTGGTAGGCATTATATATTACAGATTTACCGGATATGTCTGCTAAAATGCAAGTACAGATCGAGAACCTGAAACGACTTTTTGCATAGGTAGTGCATCTCAGAAGCATCCTCTCATTCTACTTGTTCAAACACCAATTTATGGTTTGTGGTATTCTGTTTAATTCAACTTAATTGAGAATTCGCTCTATGTTCGATAGCCCTTTGATCAATGTTTGGGTCGAATGATGTTGCAGGAATTCAAGTTTGAGGAATTCAATGAGGTTAAGAAGTGTTATCCTCATGGCTTTCACGGAGTAGATAAATATGGTCGACCAGTTTACATTGAAAGAATTGGAAGTGTAGATCTCAATAGATTCCTTGAAGTAACTACTATTGAGAGATTTGTGAAATATCATGTGTCTGAACAAGAGAAAACATTGAACTGGAGATACCCTGCATGTTCACTTGCTGCCAAGAAACACATAGCTTCCACCGTCAGCATTTTGGATGTGAAGAATGTGGTAAAAAATTGTTTGTCTACCGTTTAATCTTTCACTTATTTGATAGGAATATTCACACTTTATTTGTGTTGATAAGAGAATTACCAAGGACATGACCTTAGATATGAGGAATAGAGGACATGGATTAGGATAGAAGGTTAATAGAAAGTTGAGTGTTGTCTCGCTTATCCTTCCATACTATTAGTCATAATGTTACTCTTGTAATTTTTTTGTCCTTGAAGTTTGGCTACTATACGTTGTTTCTTGAACTTTGAGTATCATATTATTTTGTTGTGATTAGTGTTCAGTATGATTTGTCATGTTATATGCAGCATTTTGCCATGACCTTTTCACTTCGGTTATTTCTTTTTTCCCTACTGCTTTGACCCCTTTTTTCCTAGATCTGAGAGTCTCCTATTGTGAATTTCACATTTTATGAATCGTTGACTTGTAGGAGATCAACTCGTGATTATAATTGAATGCACTTTGTTGTTTCACTATGTCAGTTATAAGAGTGTCATCACGTAAACTTTTAAAAGAAAATCAAACTTCGTTGATGACAAAGTTCCATACATAGATGCTCAGCACTTCCAGAAATTCTGTATTGCTGATAACAAATGGATGCTTAGATTCATTATTCTTCGAAGAATCTCTAAGCGAAACAAACCAATCTTCTTTGACAGGGAATTTCAAATTTTTCGAAGCCTGCAAGGTTTCTCTTTCTGGAAATTCAGAAGATTGACAGTCGCTATTATCCAGAGGTATGCTAGATGGAGTGAATTGTTAGTTAAGTCTTAATAGTGACCTTAATCTGTCCTAAACATAGCTTTGTTAATTGATCATTTTCCGAATCATTTACCTTTAATTCCATATCAACTTGCACTTTTACAGACGCTGCATCGCCTTTTTATCATTAATGCTGGATCTGGATTTAAAGCCCTGTGGAAAGTAATCAAGACATTTATTGATCAACGCACGCTAGCAAAGATTCAAGTACTTCCTTTTCCTTTTCCGCCCTCCCTCCCTCTATGTTTCTTGACAAAGCTAGGCCAATTAGGAAAATAAATCATACTTTGAGACATACACCACAAATACAGGTGCTCGGGTGCAACTACATGAAGACTTTACTTGAAGTTATTGATCCTAGGTAACAATTAATCAGCTAAGACTTCTTCCAATTCATGTTTAGCACCTGAATGGATGCAAATGTGTGTATCCCAAGGTTGGAGTAAGAGTTGTTTTATTCTGATGCATGAAGATTGCTAGTGCAGTAATCTTCCAAGTTTCCTTGGTGGCGAGTGCACATGTTCTGACTATGGAGGCTGCCTCTTCAGTGATAAAGGACCGTGGAATGACCCTTCAGTTACAACTGTACTTCAGGTTTTAACCTGTTGCTATTCTGAACTTTATGTTTGGTATATCATAGTATGTCTGAATATGTTGACGAAGATGTCACATTTTTTTGCAGGCAATGGTTGAAGCCGAAGAGGAGAATGTTGACGATGAAGAAACAAATTGTTTTAAAGATTCCTTTGGCGGTGTTACTGTAAGCAAATTTAATTTCAGAAAAACGTCGATAAGTAGAACATCTAATATAAACTTAGTTACCAAGTTGTTATGCCAATATAAAATGACACATTAGTAATCATAGAGCTATAGCATATTGGCATGTGAAATGATGTTATGCCTTACATATTCCTGAGAAAATCAGACAACCATTTCGCGCGAGAATTGGTTTTGTAGACCGTTGACAATGTTTTCCTAGTTTTATTGTTTCTTATAAGAGTCCGTCAAGGTCATTTTCTTTTATTCAATTTATAAGTGGCAAAAAAATCTCGTTTCATATGACCAGGAGGTTATAGGTTCAAACCTTGAAAATAATCTGTTGCAGAAACGCAAGGTAAGACTGCATATAATATAATCTTGTGGTCGTGCCCTTCCTCAGACCCTGTGCATAGCGAGAGATTTAGTGAAGCAGGCTTGCCCTTGTTTTTTTAAGAGATCTCGTTTCATCTCATTTTGCTGACATGGTTTCATTTCTGCTGTAACTTACAACTGACACCAGAAGAACTTTTGTTTGTTAAATTTCTCGATAACAAGTTTGTCGAAATAGCATAAAATCTCTAAGAATCGAGGGTCTGATCTCGAGATTTGTAAATGCAGCCGGATAATGCAAGTATTAAGGAAATCTATGATACTACTCTATCAAGAGATGATACTTTTGGACAGCCATTTCTACAGAAAATCCTCACACTTCAAAGTGTTATCGATGACACAAAATCAGTAAGTTGTTTTTTTGAAGTCCACGGATTTTTCGCCTCTTCCTGGTTCTTCCTCTGTACTAAAGTACATCGATACGATGTTTATGGCACAGAAAATCCAGGCATTGGAAGCTGCTCTTAAGGACACAACGTCGGTTAGTATGAAAAAAAAAATTCTAATAATTTTTCTAGAAACAGAAATTAGATGATCATTGCTTGTTTTTTATCTTTTAGGTGATAGAAGGACTTGGACAACCAATGGAAGAGCTGAAAAATCAAATTATAGTATCAAAGACAAGAGCTTGAGTTGCCAAATGAAGAATTTCAATCTTCTTATTTGAAGTTTCTTTGGTTTTGTCATTTGATTCTAAATAAAGAGAAACTATATTAAATAAGGCAAAATAAGGCAACCTATTTACTGACAAAATTCAAGTGACAGAATCACTTTTTAAATTTTGGTATAGTGTTGCTTCTACCTTTTCAATGTTTATGAATATTGTTGTATCCATGGCTAAATACAATTCATATATCCAATTTGGTCTATGGATGAATATATGTGGTTTGAACTTTGAAATATATGTATCTAGAGCTCTTCATAAAATAACAATAATTACTACGCGTCAAATCCAAGCAAGTTGGATTCGGTTGAGTTTCTCATAAATAGACAAAATTGAATTGGACTGGTATAGGCAACCATTTGAATTTGAGCTGCTTGAGGTAAATTAAGTACTTCACACGTTGTTTTTGGTTACTTTTACTTTGCATGTTAGCCTAGCACATGTGGCCAGGAGGTCACGGATTCAAGTCTTGGAAACAATCTCTGACAAAAATGTAAGGTAAAGTTGCATACAATATACCCTTGTGGTTGAGTCCTTCCCTGGACTCTGCGCATAGTGGAAGCTCTAATGCACCGGGCTTACCTTTTAGGTTAGCCTAGCAAAACCCTCCTCTTATATTCAAACTTCAGATTAACAATACGAGCAAGCTTATACGAGCTGAATCTTAATTAAAATTTAACAACTAGGCAAGTCATAACATTGCAAACCTATTATATATGATCAGTGGCGGAGCAAGATCAGTGGCGGAGCAAGATCAGTGACTTCTTGTTGGCTCCACCAGATACAAGACAGTGTTTGATCGAAGGGTACGTTGGTAGTTTATTCATAAATGAGTTAAAATTTCAAAAGACATTCTTTTCTTTCTCAAACTTCATGTCTAATCAAATAACGCCAAACAAATTGGTACAGATGGAGTAGTAAATATTTTTAGTTTTTTTCTTCAGCGTTGATTCTTCTAAACATGCTTTATCTTGAAATCTAATGGATGATACAATTAAGTGAATTCTCTCTTTTCATGCCAAATTTCATGTCTGGTCAAACACAATCATGTTCATGAGGCAATGCATCTATTTCCCAGGTTCCATTATTCTCCGATGCTAGAAAGTCGAATATCTAGTTGCATTGTCTTCTCATTTACTGAAAGTCGAATTAATTGTATTATAAAATTAATATTATTGCTTCAATTATTTTTATTTTTTATATAGAGGTGCGATATAATATAAGATCAACAATTAAGAAGACATTAAGAAAAGCAAGTTAAGACAACTAAAAGACATATGTATTTGGGTTGTTTACATTTAGTCTTTAACTTTATGGACCTATTGTTATATGACTTTAAGTAAATAATTTGGAAAATACTGAATACAAAATAATACTAATATCATATCAAATCCAAACCTTAATTTTAGTTCCAAGTACCATATTGTATTACCAAATACTAAATTATCAAAAATCTTGATTCGATTTTCAATATTTTATGTTCAATCCTAGTGAAGATGTAATGGCCTAATCCCCTTTTTTTGTCAACGTTTGTTTACGAGGTTTGCCCTATTACAGGGAATTTGTCTACACTTAGCATTGAGATTTGTTCCACCTTGTCTAAATTTAGTTGAACTCTGCCTTACATCGATAAAACAGACATATAAATGGCTTTGATACCATTAGCAACAGACCATCCCAGTTGTGATATTATCAGTTTTGGATCTAAATCCACGCGTCTTTAAAAGGAATAAATACACATCTAGGCCATTAAAAAAAAATATTTATATAAAAAATAGCTCTTTTTTTTTTAATCTAAAATGACCTTTTGACCAACATATCTACAACAAACATAGCCATTCGACTATTTTGGTTCCAATTTGGCAAGTTGTCATATAAAATAACCGGCAAATAATGCTCATGTTGAGCTATTGACTTTTTTTTTTTTTTAATTTCTTTATATTAGTAGTGCTATTTTTTATTTCTTTATTTTGGCCATTTGGCCTTTTTCTTTCTTTTTTTTAAAAAAAAAAAGAAACTGAAACTTCTTTTTTTTGCGCTATGTTAAAGTAAAATTTAGAAAAAAAAACTTTTTCGAAGTTTAAATTTTTTGTTGCTCTTTTTTAATTGTTTTACTTTTTTTTGTGAAAAAATAAATATTTATATCATATTATTATTTCTTATTTATTCTTTTATTTATTACGATCACTACAAGAAAAAAGACTTTTAACGATCATTTCTTAACGAAGGGAAATGAATTCGGTCGTTATAAATATACTTATAGTGATCAAATTTTTTTCAGTTATTATAAATATACTTATAGCGATCAAATTTTTTTTCCAATCGTTATAAATGTACGTATAGCGATCAAATTTTTTTCGATCGTTATAAATACACTTATAGTTACCAATTTCTGTTCTATTGTTAAAGACAAATTTTAATCCAATATTAATGAGGGGATAAATTTGATCATTAAAAACATAACATTTTGCCGTTAAAACATATTAGTTAGTGTAAAAATATATTTTAATTAATATGAGTACAAAAACATCAGACTAATTAGAAGTGACGTTTTATTAATCATTTCATCATTTTGATAAGAGTCCTCCATCTTTATAACTTTTGTTATTTCATAATAAAAAAATTTAATAAAAAAAATATTAATATATTATTTTCAAATAACTTTATCCATCATTCTTATTATAGTCAATTATATAAAATTTTAAAATATTATAAAAGCATTTAGTTACAATCTTTTTGGCACAATTTTTTTAACTTAAATATTTTCTTGATATAGTTTCCATAAATATTTTTATTTTGAGAGACAATTTATTCGTCTTTACTTAACCTTTTTAAAGATGCAAGATGAAGTAGGTCAAAATAAAAAAATTATGATG
>JAOTQJ010000102.1:21667050-21678160 GCA_025642045.1 Solanum sejunctum
AATTTGTTTGTCACGTTTACTATTTTTCAACGTATGTTTTGAAAAATATTTTTAATCATTAACTATTCTGACTTATTGTAGGAGCACTACTTATGCATTTTTAAATATTGAAGTCATTGTTCTCACTGTTGATTCTAAGTGGCAAAATCGAGAATTTCTCATCTTTTTGCTACTCAATTAGAAAGGGAAACTTTTAACTGTATTGTAAGATTGCTAAAAATATTTACCATATGGTACCGGTAAACTAATTCCATTCTGTTACTAGGGTTTCAAACCTTTCTCTAAGCTCTATAATCTATAAATAAATACCTTCTCAACTAAGAAGATGATCAAGAAGACATGAGTTCCCAAACTATAGTATAAGTCCTTATCGCATATGTGAGCTTCGCTCATCTTACTATCTGCCACAAAAACAGTAAGAGAAGGAAACCTCTAACAATAAAGATGTATACAACCATATACACATACCCTCGATACAAAGCAAGAAAGAAAGCAGTCCTCGCCTTGGATTAAGGTGGAAGTCAAGCAAGAATCGACTTCAAACACTAAGAATATCATCATTATCTGAGAAAGAGCTTAAAAGCTCAAATAAGATGAAGGATTTTTCTTTTTTTCATACAACGACATTGACTAAGCTAAGAGAAGGATTTAGGATTGACAGAGAGATGGAGTCAAATACTAACCCCGTTTCTGCAGAACTCTTGGGACTAAGATTTATAGTAGCCTTGCCCTTCCTAAAAGAGCAGTTATGCCTTTTCGTAAAGCCCTTACTTAACCACCAAGAAGTACTTTGCTTCGAAAAAGCTGGCTAAATCTTGGGTGGAAATTCCTCTAGGTATCTATTATTGACAACTTCGTCCCAACTTGTGTTAAGCATGTTACACTAGAAACATTTTAGGGCAAAAGGAGAAATCATAGCATTCAACTGGAAACATAAGATCCTCAACAAATAAACACTTGAAAGAATATGTATTTGACTCCTTGTTTGTATGAAAATTCCATACTTCTAAACCCCATGAATGAATGTTCATCGAAAGACGAATCAAACTTTGTGTTCTTTCGATTAATCAATCATCTTCTTCATCGTGCTCCAATGGAAGTTCAGTAAACTAAAGAAGAAGGCGAAAATTCGGCTATGGTGTTCATTGATCTTGTGGCTCTTTGCTGCACCATCTTTTTCCTGGTGATGATTTCTAACATCTCCTCTAACAATCACTTGCTTTTTTCCAACATCTATTGTATACTCTCTCAACCCTGCAACAATTCAAATTTCAAAACTTAATGAGCATGTGTATTTGTGATTCCATCAATCTCGGATGGAGCCAAAGATTCACTATTTTTTGGCTTTGAGGTATGATGGAATAAAGCAAAATGATTCTTTAAACTGTCTGCGCTTCTTTCAATTGTGAAGTAGTAGTTAGTCAATACAACTTTCGACGCTCATCATGGGTCATTTGGAAACAGTCGTGTTATGTTTTTAAACATAGTGGTCAGGCTGCGTACATCCGACCCCCTTACCCCGCAATAAGCGGGAGCCTTTGAGGCATTGGGGTAATGTTGTTGTAATGAGCATGTGTATTTGTAAAAGAATGTGTTACAATGGGTCAAATTATACTAGTGTAAAAATTCTATACTACAAGTGCATAATAAAAGTTAGCTAAGAGTGATGAATAATTTCATAGCAAATTCCAGCACACCATTGTGGTTAACCAAACCGATCACAGGTTGCTGCTCCACGGTCTGAGTTTCTTGGTTCAACGGAAATAAATATACTATTCCTTCTTTCTCAATTTAAACGACTTACGATTCTTTTTTAGTCCATCTAAAAAAGAATAACATATTTTTATATTTAATAACAATTTAACTTCAAAATATTCATTTTATCCTTAATGGAATGATTTATAGTTACACAAATATATAACTTATTTTAGAGCAAAAGTTTTTCTTTCTTTCTTTCTTAGACTCCGAACACCACGATTATTAAGGATGGGGAAATTCACAAACATATTATAAGCTTAAGTTTTTTCCTGACCTTTTATCCTTGAGATGATTTGAGATATTCTGAGCCTGCAATGTGTGCATCCCAAATCTGCATTCATCACCACCACCTGAAACTAATATCTCATACATAAAAAATGAAAACTAAACAATTCCAAACATGATTAATTTTTTTTCCTTGCTACTAAAACACAAATTATGATGATCTATGTTGCTTGGACTTTTCAACAGTTTCAACAGGTGCGTGTTGAATTCTTCAAAAGTAGTATATTTTTGAAAAATCCAACATGTCTGTAGCATTAAAAGTAAAGAGTCCGTGCAACTTAGACGATGATAAAAGGAAAAAAGTTATAGTTAAGAACTTACTGAGGGAAGCTCAAGATTTGCTACACTTGACAAAGTTTGTTTTTGACATTTTGATGGCTCCATACTAATTGCTCCAAAGGTTTAATTTTTTTTTTTCTCTTTGATGATCAAGAGGAAGATAGTTTGTTGGCTTAATGGGTTAATTATTGAATTCTACAGCCTGGTCAACATATATATTAATACATCCTAACTAATAGTTATCCTAATTAATATTAATCACTTTCAACATTTAATCTAATACATCCAACGTATACAGGAACAAACTAGAATATTTATTATTATATTATAATCCCACTTTTATGTACCAGATTACATAGATAATAGGGTGTGTTTGGCATGAGGAAAAATGTTTCTTTGCAAAATAAGTGATTTTACGTGCATGTTTTGATAAGTAAATATAAAATATTATTTAAAAAATATTCATATAAAATTTACAAAAAACACTATAAGACTGGGGCGGGGTGGAATGGAAGTTTAGAGTGTTGGGGGTAGGGAGAAGAAAATCGACATAGATTTACAACTTATTTTTCTACTCTCTTCAGAAAAGTCTTTTTTTTAAAAAAAAAACAATTTATTTATCTCTGATGTAGTGATGAGTTTTGCATACATATGATTCTTTCCAAAATCCACTTATAAGGTTTCACTAAGTATATTGTTGCTCTCCAGAAAAATCGTTCATTTTGTTGATTTTGAAAAAACTTATTTTTCAAGACATTTTAATTAATCAAACACATAAATTAATAGGAAAACATTTTTCTTTTCCAAAGAAACATTTTAGTTTATACCAAACACACCCTACGATAAATATATTAAAAAATTACTGGAATGAGTCGTCATGAGGAATAGTTGGGTAAGAGTTTGGCATGTTATGGCCATCAATAACGAACTTATACCATTTAAACTGAAGGTGGTTTTCATGTTCCAATCACATACTTATATTTAAATACTTTATTACATATATTTTTTAAAATTTGTTCCCAAAAAAATATTACTTTTTGTTAATTAGAAAAAAGATTAATTTTAAAATTTTTCATTTACTCTTAATAAAATAATTTATAATTAGCGCCTAAGATTTGTTCAAATTATAATTTTTGAATTTTTTTTCTTAAACTTTATACCAAATTAAACGATGTCATGGACAAAGTAAACAAATATTAGTAGGTGCTCATATTCATAAGAATAAAAAGATATTAGTTTATTTTATACGTATGGGAAGTACTATAATTTATTTAGTCTTTAAAGAAAGTTCATCAGCTACCAGTAGGCGATGGAGTTTAATAATACAAGAATGAGTAACTACTGGACTCCAGCTAACCTCATAACTAGGAGCAGGTCATTTAGTTGACTTCTACTGGGCTACTGCCACTAGGTCCTACACTTAGACTAGTTTCGTAATGAATAGAATAAATGAAAAACACGGTTGACACATGTATTCTCCTATTTTATGCATATTGACCAATAAAAATAAGATTTTTTGACACAAATCTATGAACGCTTTGTATCTTACATTCTTTCTCTTTGTGAAAGACCAATCCGCTCCATGGAAAAATATGTTGAAATGTTAGATAAAACACTATGTTTGAATGATATGAACTGCCTAAATAAAAATTCTTAAACAACAAATGATCAGTTCAGATATTCTCGATTAAGAAGTATTGAATTTTCTTTTGAATAGGCCCTGAAAGGATAAGTATGGCTGAAAGCCAACAGACATCTATTAAAGGAATAGATCATAAGAAGAAAGAGGCAATGAGAATCAAACTCTACACAGAAGGAAACTCCCACCGATATTACTAGACTGTAAGCTTTGATGGTAAATCTAATTGAAATTTGGACTCAGAGCCGCAATGCCCACTCATGATTCTGTAAATGTATTTTACACAACGGAAAACAGCAACAGACGACCACATTGACAGTAAGCTCAAATTCCTTAGACGCAGATACTAAATTGGAAAAATCAGGACTTTCAGAAGCAGAGGTATAACAATGTCAGTTGAAAGTAGAAGTCAGCATTTCATGTGCTTCAACATACAGGCTGGAAATAAACAAATTTGAGGCTTTCATTTCTTATACAGTCAGCACAAACTTCTTTAGCGCAACTTATAGCTGAAAATATGGGAGACATCTAGTACTATAGCAAGACATGTGATTTCTCACTTCATAACATCTATGGCACGTAATTTCTTATACAGTCAGCACAAACTTCTTTAGCGCAACTTATAGCTGAAAATAAGGGAGACATCTAGTACTATAGGAAGACATGTGATTTCTCACTTCATAACATCTATGGCACGTACACAAAGCAAGAACCAAAACATAGAGCTGCTCAGAAACATTTTCAGGATCAGTTTCCCAGGTGTATTGGTTTTTGAATTATTTTTTCCCTGAGAATAAACCCAGGCAAAGCAGGAATCTCATAATTCCCTCTTAGGTCAATCAGGCCTTACAAACCAAACTGCACGCAGTTCCCTCAAGCATATGATTTGCTTTCTGCACAGGATGTGGATTCTCTGATGTGCTTGCCAAATTAAAGTAGATACATCGTGAGCACGGAACTTTTTGCATGTTTCAGGGAAATGAAAATAGATATATTGAAGAACAGAACTGCATCCAAACATGCTTTTTCCTGGAGAGATCTCAGAAAACAACTCTAGGTACAGCAGATCCACTTTGTCTGTGTTCATTGCCCTGCATGAAGACATACAGGAAGGAAAAACAATCATGCTGATGGTTCCCTAGCTCCCAAAGTATATTGCAAAATCTAAAGTTACAATAAACTAGAGGAAAAGGTAAGCAAAGATTCCAACTTTAACAAACGAAGACAATCTCTAATACTCAGCCAGAGATTTTACCAACCACCAGGGGCTTTGAACTTGCTCAAATGATCCATATTTAGAAATGCATCAATTCCTCCCACCTCACCCACCTTTTTCTAAAACAAATGATACACAGATGTACCCCCAAAAAAGTTCCCTCTCCCCACACACAATCTCTTCTTTCTCCAGATTGAGTACACAACACTTTATAGATACACTTCAAGAATGCTTCAAAAATACAAAAATCTATTTAAAAGAACAAAAAATATGTTCCAGACTTGACTCGTCGAGTAACTTAAGCTATCTCAAATTGTTAGAAAGCATTCTTCTTGAATGTTAGACATATAGTTCAAGGGAAAAAAAGAGAATCCTCATGAGATTTATAAGAGACCTCAAAAGGGAAATTACTCTCCCAACATAGTTGCAGCAGGACTACTAGGTATTCTCACATGTCTCAAGCAGTCAAGGAACAGAACAATCTTGCAGAAATTCCATTTAAATCAATACCAAGATCACCCATAATTTTTTGGTAAATGGACTGACATTAACATTCTCACCAAATATTTTACTCTGGGTCACCACTCAATAGACCTTGCAAAGCCTAGGTGAATGTAAAGCTCCAATAGAGTCCATGAAATTCAACTCAAAAGCCCGAACATCCAACAAGAATCTGAAGCATGGGTTAATTCTGTACCTCTATGAGGCTTTCTAGAATCAGAAGACTGGAAAATACTTCAGAGTTTGCTCGGTAGAGTCTTGTCAGCAATCCTTCTAGAATAAAGACTAATTCAACTTTTTGTTCTTTCAGAAAAATAAGGAAGCACGCAATCTAAACACAATCCCTATGTTAAAATTAATTTACTTTCTTTCCATATGAACCGCCTAAACTTAGAGAAGCTCGAAGAAAGGTAAAGAAGAAACCTTTGCCATATTATCCAAAGACCCATCCTTGGTTTCCAAGAGAGGCTTTATGTAACTGAGGCCTCTTGAATCTTGATTGTGCTTATGAAGACTGATCTTTATAAAGGTAAGCAAGATATTCTTGTCTTATTATGCAAAAAGTCACAGTCCTCAGTTTCCAAATAGGGGAGTTTTGGGCGTCTTCCAGTATAGTTTAAAATGTTAGGATCACAAGTAACTGAGATTTGAGGAACAATAATTTTCTCACAAAAAGAAATCTTTATCACTTCTCAGTTCAAATTAACCTACTTCTGAACCGAAACCACCACCCAAGTACCAAAACTTCAAACAACAACAACAACAACATACCCAGTGATATCCCACAAGTGGGGTCTGGGGGGAAGTCTGTATGCAGAACTTACCGCTACTTCATAGAAGTAGAGAACTGTTTTCCTAAAACTCTCAGCTCAAGTACCAAAACTTCACTTCTTGAGAAATTCCAAGAAGAGCTTGAAAGAAGTTGGAACGCATGAAACTCTGAAAAAACATTAACTACAAGCAATGATCTTTACAAAGCTTTACGAATCGCCAGAAACTGGTAGCTTATTACATTGAAAAATATCAACAAATTGTAAATCAAACCAGCAATGATCTTTACAAAGCAGACTGACTAACTCATTAGCAACTTTAAAGTGCATACTCACCTCATCTTCGTCCTGAGAATCCTCCATCTCTTCGATTCTTCTCCATTAACAAGGCTCTTTCTCTTGCCTTCTCCTTCCTCTCCCTCTCCAGCCGCTCTTGTCGCAATTCCTCCAATGTCTTTTTCCCATTACTCTTTTTCACAGGCCTCGCATAGTCATTATCTTCATCACTCTTTTCATCAGAATCACCTTTAGGTTTCTCCATATACCAAGGCAATTTCGTTCCTTTACCAACGATCCCATACCCTAACCTATACTTCTCATCCTCCGGAGTAATAACCCTCGGCTGTTGCTCTTTCTTTGCTCTCTTCTTATCGCGTCCATATTTCTCCTCATCTTTTACTTTAACTGGATCAAGGATTCGAATCCCTTCGAACAAATTGATGTGGTTAGAATCCTTCTTTCCCGATTTCTCCGATGACGATTTTTTGACGTCACTTGACGACGACGGCGCCGATGATGATAAGCCACGGGCTTGACGGAGCTGCTCGAGCCGATATTCGGCATCGCGCTTTCGAGATTGTTCCTGCTTGAGCTGTTCCTCCTTAGCGGCGGCTTCCTCGTCTCGCTTTACTTTCTCACGGTTATCGAAGTTGTACACGTTCCATCGCTTCTGTGGGAGAATGTTCAAACCTCCATGGCCTCCCATAGCTGGATTGGTTTAGGTCTCTGGAACACACAACGATGAATTGGGGAAATTGATAGCCCTAATTTCTGGGATTGAAGGTGATCAGTAGATGGATATCGGGTCGGTGTCTGGTTCAAGTTTATTTTACAGAGGTGTGATTTACTTTACTAATTTATAAGGATGGCTTCGGAGGCGAGAAGCGAGTGATTTTGAATTTTTAATCTTAATTTAAATTAAATTAAAAGTCTTTTGAATTTTGATCTTGAAATTTTATTAGGGGCAGGTAGAGATGTAAATTAGTGGATTGGATTAGATTTAAATAAATTGCATATGGATTGAACTAAAATGGGTTGAATTATAATTCATTCATATAAAATATAGATAAATATGAATTTCGTCAAATATGATTTAGATAAAAATGATTTCAACCTACTTTATTCTCTTGAAGTCAAAAAAAAATTAAATAAAGTTAGATTGTTAATGTTCACTTTCTAATCCCAATCCTACTCTCAAATAATTATTTTTTCATAAAAAAAAAATTAAATTTTTTCTACTTTCATACGCTATCATCCACCACTCTCACCCCACCTCCAACTCTCATCCCCACCCTACCCGCACCTTTATCACCCATAATTTTTAAATCAGAAAATATCAAGAAAAATTTGTCCACTCTACTTGTCCCTCACCCATCCCCTACACCACACTCTATCCCAATTAGAAAAAAAAATCATCTCCAAAATTCACTGGATCCTTACCTCCAAATACTTTTTTAAAAAAAATCAACAAACAAAGTTAAATTTTTTCACCATCCCACCATAATTTCCCCCTTCCCTCCAAAAAATAAAAAATTAAAGAAAGATAAAAAAGAAAGCGTTAAATATTTTCATATGATTTTTTGGGAATGTTGCACCGGAGCCTATGCAGCACCAGAATTCGTAAGCTAACACCCACAGAAAATTGCTAAAATCGTCTGTTTTATGTTCCTTGACCTATAAAATCCTACTAGGCATCCCCGCCGTCGCTGGACCACCTGGGCCTCTTCCCAAGCTCATTACGGACCCACTTATATGATATTTTGAGAATGTTGCGTTGAAGCCCCCTGCACCGCCAGAATCCATGGGCTAATACCCACAGAAAACTGTTAAAATCGCCTGTTTCTTCCTTAGCCCATAAAATAACACCAGACGTCCCTCGTCGGGCCATCAGGGCCTCTTCTCGGGCTCACTGCGGATCCACTCATATGATTTTTCAGGAATGTTACATCGGAGCCCTTTGCAGCGCCAGAATCCCTAGGGTAACACCCATAGAAAGCTGTCGAAATTGCCTGTTTCCAGTTCCTTAGCCCATAAAATCCTACCAGGCATCCCCGCAGTCGCCGGGCCTCCTGGGCCTTTTTTCGAAAATGTTGTTAATCCACTCATATGATTTTTTGGGAATATTGTGTCGCAACCCCAGGCAGCGCAAGAATCTGTGGGTTAACACCCATAGAAAACTACCAAAATCGCTTGTTTCTTGTTCCTTGGCCCATAAAATTCCACCAGGCATCCCCTGCTACTGTTGGGCCACCTGGGCCTCTTCTCGAGTTCGTTGTGGACCATCTCGTATAATTTTTTTGGAAATATTGCGTCGGAACCCCCTGCAGCGCCGGAGCCCATGGACTAACACCAATATAAAACTGCCGAAATTGCTTATTTCCTATTCTTGGCTCATAAAATTCCACCAGGCGTCCCCCTGTCGCCCCGGTCCACCTCGGCCTCTTCACGGACTCGTTAAGGACCAACCCGTATTATTTTTTGAGAATATTGCGCCGGAGCCCCCTACAGCTCTAGAATACACAGGCTAACACACAAAGAAAAATAAAAATATTATTTGTTTCCTGTTTCTTGAGCCATAAAATCCTATCATGTGTCTCCCGCTGCCAGTTGGTACCCGTGCCTTTTCTCGGGCTCGTTACGAACCCACTTATATGATTTATCGAGAATGTTGCGTGGGAGCCCCCTGTAACACCAGAATCCAAGGGCTAACACCTACAGAAAAATATCAAAATCACCTGTTTTCTGTCCCGTGGATCATAAATTCCCATCAGGTGTCCCCCGCCTCATGGGGACACCTATACTTCTTCCCGGGAATATTGCAGACCCCCTCGTATGATTTTTCGAGAATATTGCGCTGAAGCACCCTACAACGCCAAAATCCGTGGGTAGTGCCGAAATCGCCTATTTTCTTTTCCTTGGCCCATAAAATTCCACTAGGAGTCCCCCGTCGCTGTCGGGTTGCCTGGGCCTCTTTCCAGGCTCGTTGCGGACATACTCGAATAATTTTTTGGAAATATTGCATCAGAGCCCCCTATAACGCCAGAATTTATGGGCTAACACCCACAAAAAACTACTGAAATCACCTGCTTCCTGTTCCTTGGCCCATGAAATCCTACCAGATATCCCCCGTCACTGCCGTGCCACCAGGACCTCTTTCGAGCTCGTTGCAGACCCAGTCATATAATTTTTTGGGAATGTTGCGCCGAAGCCCACTGCAGCGCCAAAATTCGTGGGCTAACACCCATAGAAAACTGTCGAAATCGTATTTTTCCTTTTTGTTGGTCCATAAAATCCCACTAGGAGTCTTCTGTCGCTGTTGGGGCACCTGGGCCTCTATTTGGGTTCATTACGGACCTACTTGTATTATTTTTTGAGAATATTGCACCAGAGCCCTTTGCAGCACCAAAATCCGTGGGGTAACACCCATAAAAAAATGTCAAAATCGCTTGTTTCTTGGTCCATAAAATCCTACTAGGCGTCCCCTCTCGTTGTCGGGCTACAATGGCCTCTTTCTGAGCTCATTGTGGACCAACTCGTATGATTTTTTCAGAATGTTGCGCCAGAGCCCCCTGTAGCTCCAGAATTCGTAGGCTAATACCTACAGAAAACTGTTGAAATAGCCTATTTTTTCTGTGTTTCTTGGCTTATAAAATCCCAATAGGCGTCCCCCTCCCCTCCGCCGCCGGACCACTTGGGCTTCTTCGTGTACTCGTTGCGGACCCATTCATTCGATTTTGAGAATGTTTCACCGAAGCCCTTACAATGCCAGAATTCGTGAGTTAACACTCGCAAAAAATTATCAAAATCGCCTATTTTCTATTCCTTGGTCCATAAAATCTCACCAGGTGTCCCCCGGCGTCGCCGGGACACCCGAGCTCATTACGGACCCACTCATATAATTTTTTAGGAATATTGCGTCGGAGCCCTTGTAGTGCCAGAATCCATAGGTTAACATATACAGAAAATTGTCAAAATCGTCTATTTTCTGTTCCTTGGCCCATAAAATACCGTCAGGCATGCCCCGTCATTGCCAGACCACCTAGGCCTCTTCCCGAGATCGTTATGGATCCACTCATATTATTTTTCGAGAATGTTGTGCCGAAGCTCCCTGTAGTGCCAGAATCCGTGGCCCATAAAATCCCACCAGGCATTCTCTGCCGTCGCTGGGCCACCCGAGCCTCTTCCCGAGCTCGTTACAGACTCACTTGTATAATTTTTCGGAAATGTTGCACCAGAGCCCCATGTAGTGACAGAATCCATGGGTTAACAACCACGAAAAACTATCGAAATCACTTATTTCCTGTTCCTTGGCCCATAAGATCCTACCATGCATCCCCCATCGCCGTCGGACAACTTGAGCCTCTTTCCGAGCTTGTTGCGGAC
>JAOTQJ010000102.1:21678260-21690734 GCA_025642045.1 Solanum sejunctum
ATTGTCTGTTTCCTGTTGTTTGGCCTATAAAATTCTACCAGGCGTCCCCTGCCACCGTCGGGCCACCCCGGCCTCTTCCTGGGCTCGTTGTGGACCTGCTCGCATGATTTATCGAGAATGTTGTGCGGTAGCCCCATGCAATGCTAGAATCCACAGGCTAACACCCACAGAAAACTATTGAAATCATTTGTTTCCTGTTCCTTAGCCCATAAAATCCCACCAGGCTTTCCCCTCTGTCGGTGGACCACCTGTGCCTCTTCTTAGGCTCATTGCGTACCCACTCGTATGATTATCAAGAATGTTGCGCAGGAGACCCCCACAACACTAGAATTCATGGTCTAACATCCATAGAAAATCTCTGAAATCGTCTGTTTCCTATTGTTTGGCCTATAAAATCTTACCAGGCGTCCCCCACTACCGCCGAGCCACCTAGGCCTCTTCCCGGGCTCATTGCGGACCCACTCGTATGATTTATCAGGAATATTGCATGAGAGCCCCCTGCAGCGCCATAATCCGTGGGCTAACACCCATAGAAAAATTGCCAAAGTCGCCTATTTTCTATTCCTTCGCCCATAAAATCCCACCAAGCGTCCCCTGTCACCGCGGGGCCACCTGGGCCTCTTTCCGGGCTCATTGCAGACCCACTCGTATGATTTTTTGAGAATGTTGCATCGGAGCCTCCTGCAGCGCCATAATCCGTGGACTAACACCTACAGAAAACTATCAAAATAGCCTGTTTCCTGTTCTTTGGCCCATAAATCCCACCAGGCGTCCCCTGCGGCTGCTGGGCTAGCTAGGCCTCTTCCCGAGCTCGTTGCGGATCCACTCGTATGATTTTTCAGGAATGTTGCGCTAGAGCCCCTTACAACACCAAAATTCATGGGCTAACACCTACAGAAAACTATTGAAATCATTTGTTGCATGTTCTTTGACCCATAAAATCCTACCAGGAGTCCCCGCCGCTGCTCGGCCACTTGGACTTTTTCTGGGCTCGTTTCAGAATCACTCGTATGATTTTTCGGGAATGTTGCGCTGAAGCCCTCTACAGCGCCAGAATTCATAGGCTAATACCCACAGAAAATTATAGAAATCACATATTTTCTGTTCTTTGGCCCATAAAATTCCTATCAGGCGTTCCTCGCCGTCGTAGGGTTACCTGGGCTTTTTCTCGGGCTGATGGCGGACCCACTCTTATGTTTTTTTGAGAATGTTGCGTTGGAGTCCCTGCAGCGCCATAATCTATGGGCTAACACCCACAGAGAACTGCTGAAATTATCTGTTTCATGTTCTTTGGCCCAAAATCCCACCAAGGCGTCCCCCCCCCCTCGCCACCGGGCCACCTAAGCCTCTTCTCGGGCTCGTTGCGTTGCCACTTGTATGATTTTTTTTGAGTGTTGCTCAGGAACCCCCTGCAGCGCCATAATTCGTGGACTAACACCTACAGAAAAGTGTCGAAATCGCATGTTTCCTGTTCCTTGGCACATAAAATTCCACTAAGCATCCCCGCTGCCGCTAGGCCACCTGGGCCTCTTTTCTGGCTCATTGCAGACCTACTCGTTTGATTTTTTGAGAATATTGCGTCGGAGCCCCTTGCAGCACCAAAATCCGTGGGCAAACTCCCACAGAGAACTATCAAAATTGCATGTTTCCAATTCCTTGGCCTATAAAATTCTACCAATGTATATATAATTTTATATATAATTTTTCAATTTTTTTAATAAAAGTTAAATTCTTTGTTGTACCAAAATTTTGAACCCCTACATCGAACCGAAGAATTGAACTTTTAAAAGAAGGGCACCAACATCGAATCAAAAAATTGAATTAGTTTGACTTAATTTGATATTTTTATTTTTCAATATTTGCCCACCCCAATAAAAAATTACAAAAAGTTAAATTTTTTCACTACCTCCCTTCACCCCCGCTCCCCACATTTCCACCCTACCCTCATCACCTTACCCCCACTCCTGCCTCTAAATTTTTTAAGAAAAATAAAAAGAAATTCATACACAATTTTTTTTGTGCAATTAAAAAATTTTTATTATGAAATGAGAATCTATGGATCTATATGAATACCCATATTTTACCCATTTTGAGTATATTTGTATGAGCTTTTAAAATAGACCAACCCATATTAACCCATTTAGAAAAGATAAATGATCTATTAAAATAAATATGAGTAAAATAAATTCCTTTTTACTTTATATGATATGAAATTGTCACCTATGATATCAAGTATATTCTCAAAGCCATTGAATTGCATGACTGGACATTTGTCCAAGTCAGTCAGGAGAGTGGAGGCGGATCTAAAACCGAGTTTATGGACTTTGAATTCTAAAAAGAGCAATTTTACAAGCTTATGCCAAAACTGCAGGCTGTAGTAGCTCCTCCCCTGGTTATGGTGGATTTACAACATATGAAACATGGAAGTGAATTTAATGGCGTCATAAGGATCTCATATCCTCTTCCACCTCCAAATTTTCAGTAATACACAAACCAAACGGCCATTGGCACCTCAGCACACGACAAAAATCAGAAAGTGGTTGTCTTACAATTGACATTGGCAAATCTTCATCTCTTTTCAGCTGTGCTTCGAGAATGCTAGTTGAGTCTGAATTTAGTATGTTGTTAGAAAGTTAAATCATGTATTCGACAGCGACTCAGCAAGCATCAACCACAGACGATGATGACAAGGAGCATAGCAGCTTCGGATCAAATCTTCAAAGTACTAAACTATACATATTTTCATACTGCTCATGATTTCTGATGCACAGTACCTTGCTGCTCAGCTATTCATAAGTAGACATCATATCGCATCAAGTATCAACTCTTCAGAAGAGGAAGTCGCTCAGAGCATAGTTCTTACTATCAGAGAGCTTCTTTACAATGTAGGAACTGTCTTCTACACCCGCACTAAAGCAATTTATCCTGTGCCTGTGGAGGTAGCTCGTGTAGTAGAGTTGTGGAGATGGGGTATTGCAAAATGTGAGAGATTATTAAAAGATTTCACTTACCATTCAAAGTGATCTTCACAGCTAATAGAATTACAGATAATTGAAAGTCCAGCTGTGTTCCTGAATATAGCAGCATACGTTAACTGGTTATTTACGAGGAATAAAATGTTTACCTCAGGCACTGAACAAGTTCAGAGAGGTGATAACGTACGAATTGGATTCAAGAGAATTTTAGTTGTAACATGATATACGAATTGGATAACGTACGAATTGGATTCAAGAGAATTAGAATAAGTTGTCTTGGTTTTTTATGCTGACCATAAGTTGTGCTTCTCAGTTGGGATGGGTCTTAGGGAAGGGGCACCAATAGCAATTATCACTGTCCCTAGGACCTAAATTCTTGAACTTTGGGAATTTCAAATGACAATGATATGATGTGACATTTTAATGTGCAGGAGTCACTTCGCTAACACGATAAGGGAGTGAGTCGGGAGTTCATTGTTGATCACTGATTTGGTCAGTGAAGTCATGCTTTCATAAAATATATCAGCATCATTAGATGTAAAACCATCACATACCAAGTTGCAGAATACATATCGTAGAACTTGTCGAAAGCCTTATCAAAGCAATAGTGACAAGCTAAAAGATCCTTGATGTCTGTCACTCTGCATGTAGATTTGCAGCATTTAACCTATGTTCATAAAGATAGCATCATTAAGCATGTCGAGCATACAGATGAATATGATAAACTCAAGTTAATAAGTTATACATAAAAATATCAAGAGGAACCAAAATGGTGATAAATTTTAAATCAGTATCAAATATTAATCAATCAACTATATGTCAGTTCAAACTAGTTGGGTTGTCAAGGAACACAACACAAGGACTTCGTAAGTCGTAGGGAACGCCTACCCTAGTATTACTCTCTCCATGCTCTGGTTTGGAGTTCTGATGAGGGGTATTAGCGGTAGCATGATTGCATCCCTCACATAACTAGATTACTTTTACATTGCAAATCAACCTATAGCAATCCTCCTTTCGGGCGTGGGACTGGTATACCATGCAAATCTATCTTAGGAGGAGTTAAAATCAGAAGCAGTGGTTCAGACAGACAATGAAACAGTGAGCTCTGCTCAATCTTAGTACTATAACTAGCTTACATGACAAACTTTTTTTTCATGATGCTCCAAAAGTAAGCATAAACAAAATTAAGCTTGTATTTGTTTAATATTCCAAAATTATGTTCAACAAAATTGATTAATGTCCTAATAATGACTAAATTGCAAAAAATATAGAAATATAACGAGAATTAGTAGCCTTACACTCTCACTGACAGTCACATTTTACGCGTACTATGATACGAATCATAACTTAGACAGTGAAATCATAGGAACTAAGATAGGTAAAGCTTTACCAAACGCTTGAGCTTATAGGAGTAATATTGTCTGTGAGAGGGGTGTCCAGTGATGTGTCCTCTCAGGTGACCTGCACTGAGATCACCATAAATAAAGATTAATCAATTCTCCTTCATTATAAATTTAATAAATCATAAGCTCCACTGGTTAAGAAGGCAGAACTGATGTTCAAAAGGTATCAGAATAATAAATTCTTACTATCCGTTTAGTTTCATCATGAAATCCCACCTTCTCATTTGACTCCTTATCAGTTATGTTCAACCATGGAAGCAGGGGACCTCCCCTATTATCTCCCAATAAAAGAAAACAGACTCTCTAATTAAGAGCCATCTGCCACGTTTTCCCACCAAATCTCAAGCAACATGTATAGACCTACTTTAGGGGTCACACAGAATGAGGAAGGGGGAAGGATGAGAGAATTCGAAACTAGAGAGACACCAAAAATTATGCCATCCTAACATGTCATCAATCCCTTCTGGTTAGAGCAATTTGATGCTGTCGAAGGAGGTGACACATGAATTCACCAAGCAATATAGTACATATAGCTGAGATCACTTCAATTGCCGCTAAATTACCTGTCACAAAAGGTATTACTACAATCAAGACACATGGCTAAAGTAGTTGATCTTCGACAGGTGTTACAGTTAGCATCCACTGAGCTTTTGCCAATTTGATGACATCTGCAGATTAGGAGAGACCAAAAAAAATATTAGTGATGGGCCTCAATCTTATCCTAAATACACATATATGACAGCCTACTTTTATCAGATTGGCTTATCCAATAGATTTTAGCTTTCGCATGTCAAAAGGGAACAAAGCTTTCAGGTTTAGGAAGTACTATCACTACCAGCTAGCAATTAATCTTCGTTATCAGAAGTAAGCTAAGTTTAGGAAATAAGTATGAACACGATTCAAGGAGAATTTTAATAGAAAAATTGATCCTTCTTTTCATGGTAAAGTCACAGAAATCTGAACCAAAAGAGGCAAGTATTGAATTTTGACAAAAGCATCTAGTAGAAGGGTTAAGCAGGATGGCAGAGACCGAAGAGCCTGGTTACAACAGTATCTTAAAGCACTAAGCAAACATCAATCTAGATCTCTATTCATTTTTTTACATAATGTCTCATCCCTTTGCAATAGAAATTGCCAAAATTCAATAAATTGATTACATTTTTCAAAACATAAAGTGCATATGTTATTATCTATGTTTTTACAAATCATCTCTTTCCATATTGAAATCGAAATATAGAGTAATTGGAACTTATACTGAATGCTAATTTTTAGTCGAGGGTCAGGAAGGTACAGGAAGGTAATTCTTCAAAAATAATTGACCAAAAGTTAATGCATGGAACTATATTATAGTTATCTTGAATCATGATGAATGATAATACTAAAGCATGACAATACTTAGATTACATTTCTTTCATCATTGTCATAGATCAGTCAAAGATCAAGTAGGAGAACAGACAATTCCGAAAGCTCGAATGGTGATTAATCGAACATAGGGCTGTCAATTCTGTTGATTATGGTAAACCATAGTTATTAAATTGTCCTATATTGGTGGAGAGAGAGTTATTTTCTCCTTACATGGTCTTAGACAATCTTCACCTTGGTTGACTTGGCCAAGATGTATTTTCTTAACAAGGTATTGAAGTCAAACCCATCGCTATTTGTGATATATCTAATGTCGGGCCCCCATGTAATATTGTTCACATTCCAGATGTACCTTAGCATGTGGGGCTAATTTGTTGACGGAATATGTTGTTGTGTCCATACATTGTCTCAGGCAATTCTCACATCATGAGCTAGCTTGTGAGGTCGAGTTACACCGAATATTTTCTTAACAACGGAGAATGGAGAAGACTCATATTCGCACACAAAGTGAAGGTCAAAACAAACTAAACATATAAAAAACAAGTGCACATGGTCAATGTTCTCTCTCCTTCCTTCTACGTCCTTCCTTCAGTCAGGGAGGAGGGAGAAGGCTGCTGAATTGTTGCAGGGATACAATTAAAATGAAGTAAAGAAGTCTAAAATTAGAAACAGAACTAGAAGAACTTAAGGACCTTTTATACAGTTGTAGAAGCTCTTTGGGTATACTGGATTTACTTTGAGCCACTTCCACCTGTGTAAGGCATTACTAAGAATAGCATAACAAAATATAACTACTACTTCCTATTGGCTCATTTTCTAATATCTTAAGAAAAGAAGAAGAACCTGTTCACTGGATTCACCAGCTTGACCAGAGGAAATTGGTAGAATTTTTGATGCCGTGACCAAACAATCTTCAGGAAGATGACCTGGCCTCTGACATTTCCAACTGCACCAATGAAATTATACTTAGAACAAAGACTACCTACAGCAATCAGGAGGACTAAATAAGGCACATTTGATTTTGATCATAAAGGTGGTTGCCACATCCAGCACATTGTGAAACAATTTCAAGTCCAAGCGGAGCTTGATTGCTGAGAATGACCATCAACATATAACAGATAAAAGTCTTTGGTGCCCAAGACCTAATCTTGAGAGATTACTCATCTTCAAACTGAAAGTAAGCTTACCACTCATAAGTACAAAGAGCAGATCTCATCTTGGACCACCGATGACGGTCATAATCCCAGATGTCACCTCCAGATTCAGGAACTTCCAATTTGCAGTTTTGACCAGAAAAAGTCTCAGCTTGGACTTTGCTACTTAAGGCCCCCTAACACATCAGAGAAAGAGTTGAAGTTGAAGAAGAAGGTATTTCATACGTATAGCAATGTACACATTGCTCAAATTTTTTTAATTTTAGGGGTAACAGTTTACAGATTGAGTGTGTACTACATATCATGATTCCTGACTAACGTACAACTCCAGTTTAGTTATAAGCTTTAATGTCCAGACATGGGACCCTTTAAATGCTGCATTCTTTTCTGATTAGACTCCAATATTCTCAAACTAATTAAAATAATACAAAAAAGCTAGGAAAACATAAAAATGTGTCTAGAAAGGGAATATGCACAACAAGGCCACCTCTTTTATTTCTTTTTGACAATTTTTGGCTCCCCGGACTTGTTTGGGAGTAAGACGTAGTAGTTGGTGTGGCAATTATTCGCTCATTTAATTTCAGCGTTAATTTCTCTTATTACATTTGAACTTTTATACTTGAAAAACGGATAGTTTCTCTTTGAATTATTCTCATAACACATATACATAAAAAGTACTAAAAGAACATCCATCATTCTGATTTATAAGTTCCTACTTTCACTATGTTTCTATTTTTTTTTTCTAGGCTTCCAAATAACCAGGTTGTTGTATGAAGAGAAACAAAATCATTTTATTCAACTTCACCGTACAATGAAGTAGCTTGAAAATTCTTAGTTCATTTAACTTGTTTCCTAACAGTGGGTTAAATAATACAGTCTAAATTGAAATAGTAGAAGCTAAAATAAATTACCATCATAATTTTGCCAGTTAGCAAGGGCTCTCAAATATCCAAATAAAATACTCTTGAAATATAACATAATCCACTTGGGAAAGGAATCACTTCTTCAGAAAAAAAATAATGTATTATGGTAACATATCCAATCATAAGTTTGAGAGCTTTTATGAAGAATAAAATGAGTGCTAGATCATTGAATCGAATGTAAATTGTAAAATGGGGAAATGGTTCAAAACACACTCCTTTTATAGTCGAAATTGATATTACACACTCCAACTTTGCGGGAGTCCTGTGAAACCCCGGGACTATTTTTAACTAGAATTACTACACTTTTAACTACTTATGTGATAAAGAGAGTGTAATTCTTTGAGAGAGTAAAATCCGAAAAAGGTACTAAAATTTTATTTTTATAATAATTTTTTTATAAAAATATGTATTCTTTTACATTTTCTTTTTTCTCTCTTTTTATTTTTTCTGTTTTCTCATCTTCTCCATTTATCATTGTTGACACTGGAATCGGCACGATGTTGCCACCAACTCTTCCATTACCATCACAAACTTCATTTCTTTAATTACATTTTAACACATACTACAACAACAATGGTTGCCACCATAGTGGGAATTTTCACCCTCCAAAGTTTTACAAATCCTCCACCAATTTGGATTCTAAGAAATTCATCTAAGTATGTCCTATTAAAAAAACCAGAGGAGGGAGACGTGAAAGATAATATAAGCAGGTGCCAGCGCTTGTCTCTTTGAGTTAGTATTTTTAAGTATAGTGAGTTAAACTAGTGCATAAAATACAAAAAAATAATTCAAAAATATGCAGCATGACTGAGTGGGAGTGTTTCTTTTAAGTTTGAAAAATTGAACATTTCATGGAAATTCAAATGGTTTTATTGAGTCTGACTGTTTAACTAATCAACATATAGAACTTATCAGAGAGAATGAGAATGAGAATGAGAATGAGAACTCGAATAATAAAAACAAACAACAACAACAACAACAACAACATACCCAGTCGAATCCTACAAGTGAGCTCTGGGGAGGTAGAATGTACGCAGACCTTACCACTACCTCATAGAAGTAGAGAGGTTGTTTCCTGGGAACCCTCATCTCAAAAACCCATAAACAGAATAAACTAGATATGACAAAAAGGAAAGAAAGGGAATAGAAAGGGCAACTTAAAACGAAAAGCACATAGCAATATGTAAATACGATAAAAAAACTCGAATAATAAAAAGAATTCTCAAAACGACCCAGGATCTCTATTACTTAACCAATCAATTTTCTTTTACCTGTTTTTGACATATATCATTTAAAAAAACAATAGTTAAATCCTGAATCTTTACACATATGAATCTTTCCACATATATCCAGGCTGGTCTATATATACAGATAGAAAGAACAAATACCTGGTGGAGTTTAAGATTTTGCAGGAGGTCAGATTTGCAGTCCGTACTGCATATGTCTTCTTCAGTCTACAAGCAAAGAAAACAAGGATTTGGGGTTCATTAAGAAAGGAACACAAAGTACAAGTTAACAAAAGAGAAACAGACCCACGATCCAGTGACTTACCTCATCACATATATACTCCCCGTACTTCCCACAAACCACACAAGAAGGTTCTCCTGGAAGAGGAAATCGCTGCTCACTGCGAGTTTTAACTCTATCAGTTTCATTCCCACTACCTAAAAAATTAATGGAGAAAATCATGTAAAAGAGAATGCATGGAAAGCTCTCGAAAGCCACAATAATTAAGCTTTTCCCAAATTCCAGACTTCAGAAGATAAAACTTATCGCCTATCTGTCAAGGGATTTCGATGTGGTGGGAATTATAATATATAGACACAACGCCGAATTAGTAGTTAACGGATTCCTTCAAGAATATTGAGTCAAACCTTTAAAGATGGGAAAACATTTGTTCCATGTTGCTAAACCTTTTCTGGCATTCTTTCCGTGAATGCAATCAAAAGGTGGCATTATATTCAATTTGAATAGAGTAAAATGTCCTATACAGATACAGATATCTGCATAAATATATACACAAACACACACATCTATATTTATGGACATAGGTTGCTTATCAAAAAATGCAAGGACAGAGATCTGATACCAATCCAAAGTGTTGAAAATATAGCAATGTTTTTCTGTATTCTCATTTTTCGATTATTAGAAGAAATCTTCACTGGCACAAGGATCATCTACGGTAACCTCCATTATGATAGAAATCGACGATGAGTTTACAACGGTTTTCAAGAAGTTTGGAATAGGATAACCACCAGATTGGCATGGAATAAGTTCATTCTTGGAGACAAGAACAAGTGGATCTAGTTTCAGGAACATGCCTTACTCTAATGGGGCATAAGTTTGCAGTGAAGGAAAGTAAAAGAATATTTTTATTTTGGTTTCCTGGCCACTGTCTAGTACCCACATTGGGCTCCGATGGAACCAGATTCGTGCCATGTTAGGCCCATTTAACGGGGGAGTGCTCCCTAACAAATTTTTTCCATACCCACGGCTCAAACACAGGACCTCTAGTCACGGGTAGAGGGATCCTATCTATCCCACCACAAAACCCTTGTTGGTGAAGGAAAGTGAAACGTATATGTAATGCTCCAACTATCTTGCTGGTCCATTACAAAGCCTACTAACCAGAAAATCTTTTAGAACAAGAAGAGCAACCAAAAGGCTATTCCATAGGTGACTCTACCGGAAGGTCTTTAAGAACAATAAATCCAACTAAAAGGCTATTCCATAGCCGATTCTTTGCCAAGTAGAAGGGGATATGTAGATTCATTACGTATTGAGATATATTCATAGACATATGTATGTACTTCTAACCACATGATTCTCATAGATACTTCGGATGAAAAGGATACGTAACTAGACAGTATAAAAATCAGAAATTAAAATTAATGAAATTCCGGTCCTGCTAACATTTAACCAGCCCAGTTTCAGTGTTCGAATAAGGATCATCCCCCTTTTCACATTCTGACGAAGTGCTTGCATCACCTGAAAAATTCATGAACATTTTTCCATGAGCTCAGTCTTGGCAGGAAAAACTTTCTACTCCTAGCTCATTTAAGTAAAAGGAGAAAATGGGAATTAAAAGATGTAACGAGAGAGAGAGAGAGAGAGAGAGAGAGAGGGAGAGGGAGGGAGAGAGAGAGAGAGAGAGAGTAACTAAGGATGACTGATATTTTGCTGCAAGTATAATAAAAGGATGAATGAGGAACGTGCAGAGAAATGCCAAAGAGGTCCAATCTAGCAGGTATGTTAATGATAGACACCAAAGTATCTAGTACACTAAGTTTGCTCTAAGTATCAGTACGTGGAACCCTCAGAATGCAAATGATAAAAATCCTTTTGAAAGTCAAACTACTTTTTTCCAAATGAATCCATATACAACACGATGATGGAAACACTCAAAAATATGGAATTCTTAAAACAAGCAAGGATACCTGAGTTTCAATTAACACATATAATCAATTGCATACACAAACTAAAACCAAACCTTCTAAATTCATTGTGAATTAACCAAAAAGAAGAAAATCCAAACCAAACTCACTGTCGTACTCCACCAAATGCAATGCTGAAGTTGAAGGTTCCTAGAACAGAATTAGAACCCAAAAAATCACTAAACCATAACAGACATGATAATAAACACAAGTACAGAACACAGCAAAACAAAATAGTTCCCATTACCAACACTTCTGCAGTCAATTCTTCATAAGGCTGAATTGAACTAACCTCCTTCCTGCATTCCAAATATATAAAGAGCATCTCACAACTCCAGATTTCACAAGTAACATTTTCCTTTCTACTTGATAATTTGAAGAGTAATACTAAACTCACCTCCTTTTTTCAATATAATCCTGGTGAGACATAGGCAAATCATTCACTTCCACTTCATCGTTCTGCTGCACCTTAGATTTCCGTTCCCGTCGGCGTTTCCTGTGGCCGGTTTTTTCCTCGACGGAATTCGTCTCCGCCGGAGGAGGAACGTTACCGGTGACAGCATTATAAGCTGGGAAGAATAAGAAAAAACACAAATTAAATTGAAGAAAAATAAGAAACCGAAACGATGAATAGTGATTGAAACCTTGAAGATTTTGAATAGCAGAATTGAGATTGAAGGCTTTGTTGTATGCATAGGAAGGGTTCTTGTACAAATTGCTCCTCGTCGTCATTTCCCTCTTTTGCTTTCTTTGCTTTTAGCACAACATTTTAAACTCGAAAAAAGTTGCCCAAATCCTAAATACCCTCCTAATATACAAACTTTTTTAAGAAAAAGAACTCGTCAGACAGTCTAATTTTGAGTTTGCATATGAAAAAATAATTGATAGAAAAAGTTAATTTTGAATCAATCGTAGTTCATGTGAAATTAATCCATTTCAATATGAATATTACAGGCTAGATAAAAAATATTTTAAAAATTATATTTAGTTTGACATCAAATAGGGTATTCCATTTAGAAGCATGTTTGAATTTTTGTAACGAATACAACGCACTGTCATTTTCCATCAATCTCGGATGGAGCCAAAGATTCATTATTTTTTTGGCTTTGGAATATGATGGAATAAAACAAAATAATAAACTGTCTGCTCTTCTTTCAATTATAAAGTAGCAGTTAATCAATGCAACTTTCGACGCTCATCATGAATCATCTGAAAATATTCGC
>JAOTQJ010000102.1:21690834-21718806 GCA_025642045.1 Solanum sejunctum
CAGTTAATCAATGCAACTTTCGACGCTCATCATGAATCATCTGAAAATATTCGCGTTATGTTTTTAAACATAAGGATCAGGGTGCGTACATCCGACCCTTCCTTACCTTGCAATGGGCGAGAGCATTTAAGACATTGGAGTAATGTTCGTTATACAATGCACTGCCAATACAAATTCTCGTAATGATTGAGAATGCTCATATTTGTTTTTACAATATATGACCAATAATATGAAAGGTGTAAGGAGGTATAAAAAGTAATTTAATTAGATAGTAATTTGTTAATTATTATTTTTTTAATTAACATATCAATATCTTAAACGATATTTTATTTTGTATTAAATTCATTAGATCATCAAATAGAAAGAAAAAGTGATTTTTTTCATAATTTTTAATCGATAATGTTACTTACAAAGTCAAGACAACTTGATCATCCTAAAAAACATTATCAATTTTGACCATTTCTTCTTTTAATTTCTTTTTTTAGATCTCTTTTGTTGTGTTCAGCCCCACACTGTGTATATGGTATGCCAAATATCTTTTTCCTTGAAAATTATCGTTTAGTAAAATCTTTTTCGTACATTTAAAAAAGAATATTTATTATCTTTTTTTGCCAACTTTTTAATTCTGACTTTATCATATGTTATGTTTTAAGACTCTATATATATCTTTAGTTTAAAATCATAAGATTTAAAAGTATTCTTTTACTATTTTAAACTCTGTATCAGATTAAAACGAGAATCAAATCGAAATGGAGGGAGGAGCTAGTAACAGTTATCAGAAGGAAAGCATGAAAAAACACTGATAATAGTGACTTGTGGTGCTCTCCTTGTTGAAATATCTATTGTCACTTTACATAAAATGGTCAATCATTCAATTCAATTGAAAGCTCAGTCATCCTTCCAAGTTGGTTCAAGATAACCATTTGTTGTAGCTCTTCATCTTTCTCCTGAGTTTAGAATCCACAAGTGAAATAAGAGTAGTCATGGTGAACATGAATGTGGCGTCGTGTGATAATTATTATTGCCACATGGTCACGGATGCATGTAACAAAAGATGCTACAGCGAGTCATTCAGTAGCCCAATGCCACTGATTGGTATCTATGTAGCAGCTGCATCTCTACTTTGTACCATTGCTATGGCTGCTGATGCTTTCATCGCCTTTCACCTAAAAAGACTTTGGTTCCCATGCAAATTCTTTGCTCTGAATGCCTCTTCTCTTACAGTGTTAACTGTAACAATGAAGTTGCCTGTCGATATATCTGAGCCGATGCCAGGTCATACTGACCAGCTGTCCAAACTGGCCAGTACTGCTTTCATGTGTGTTATAATAGGTAACTTCATGCCATCAATAGGAGCCATGAGTAACAAAGAAATCTTGTCGAACGTTGTAGCTCTGGACATCCTGGTAATCACCATCATTGTCAATCTCTGCATTGAAATGTATACTGGTTTGATTTTTAACCTGAACTATGAATTTATAGCAACTATATTCCTCATGTTTCTTCTGATATTGGTACTGAGTTTCTCCTCTTTAACACTTGCAACTACTAAAAAGATTCTCGAACTTAACTATAAAGAAGCATATCAAACAACCTTGAGGGATGATGCAGTAGTATTCGGAAAGTTGTCCATCGATAGACTGAGAGACACTGTAGAGAGGTGTTGGATGATGGTCCAAACTAGTCACCCTCAATTTGTGATGGCACGTTCTGTAACCTTTTCGACTTCAGGAGCAATCTGTGTCTTGGCATTTCTAATTTTGCTGGAAGCTCTTTATAGAATATACCATTCACCTCCATTTTTCCCAAATAGTTCGACATACAAATGGACAACAACTTTAATTCTTATTGTTCAGTCTATTGGTGTGGTAGTGGGTACTATTGCTCCAGCACTTAGATGGTTTATCTTGATAAACTTTAAGCGATCCAACAAAACTGGTAATGTCAATGCGAATTCCTTTAGAGTTGAAGACTACTGGATCCGCAAGCTGATTGAGTGGAAGGAGAAACCATTGTCTCTAAACTTCAGGGGAACAAAATTAAGAAAATATCTCCAAGGTACAAGAAACTTAATTCTTGCCTTCAGCATAAGAGTTCAGATTCTGGTTGTGTCAACGAGCAAATTTGTGCGGTTTGTCTCGGTTGTTTCCTTCAACTTGGTGTTTTTGTGCCAAGTTCAGGGCCCCAACAATCATCAATCAGAACCAGAACGCAGTATAAAGACTGAATTGTACCATTATGTTCTGTTACTAGAAGGCGAAGAGGAACTGCCTGAAAGAATTTTTAACAACATATCTGGTAATGCAAACCGACTAGTAGACGCAGGAAAGAAACAGCAGCCGAAACAACTTCTTAATTTGCTAAGAAAGTCTAGCAGCTTTTCTGGGGTGGCAGATATTTACTGTGACCAAGTTCCAGCACTGCATTCAGTAGAACCTTCAAACTGCTGGACCATAAGCCTGGTGACACTCACTAGCATTACTGTTGCACTTCCCAAAGGGAGAGAACAGATGGACTGTCAGCTGATAAGCAGTGTCCATGAAGGCCTCATGTATGCCAGCTTTGTAGAGGAAACCATGTACCCTGAAGGCGAGTTCACAAACATTAGAAATGCAGCACATATAGTGTGGGAAGAATTGGAGAATCATCAGAAATGGTTAGATGAGGACTTGCAGAAACTGACCCTCGAAGGAAAAGCTCCTAGGGAAACACTTGAGATGCTTACAGTAATAGCTTCAAAGAAGGTAACGGATTTCAAACAAACCTCTGATGGAAGAATGCTTGACAACCCTCTTAACTGGCCAGTCAGAATATTATCTGCCAACTCAATGTATAAAATAGGGAAGGCTATCCTGCTGAATAGTGAAGGACACGGTAACTTGGTTGGTGAAAAACTATTCGAGAGATTATCTATTACTATAGCAGATATACTAAGTGCTTGCTTTATTAATCTGCCACGAGCTATAACTATGGCTTGTAATTCTGGTGCCATTGAAGAGAGGGAAAAAAGTGTGCGCAGATCAGCTTTATTAGTTGGTAAGACCGAAGGCATATTGAAGATAATTCAACACCGTGAACTTCCTAATATATTAGCTGATCAATCAGCTTATATTGATCAGTGGAAGCTTACACTCCAGCCAACAAACCTTGTTCCTGTCATCCCTTCCAACAGTGAAATATTGCTCTGAGCTATCATACCTAATCGAGAGCCATCATATTCAGATGGTAAATTACATTTTCCTGTGCTATGATAAGAGTAACAATGTATCTACCATGGTTTATATCAAACTATACATGTTTTAGAATGACTTGATTTAATTTAATGAAGAGTTTAGTTTTCTAAGTAGTATTTCTTGGACTTTCATGTGCAGAAACAAGTGTATGTATGACTATTAAGTGACTTTCTTATGAATGTTACTGTTACAGTCCCCTGATTTGGATCTAGTTATGGGATGTTGCAAGGCAACAGCAGACTTGATGTAGAGTCTATTAGGAGTGTGGACAGAGGTTTTCTCTTTTCGACCTATGGTGCTGGTTCGTTAAGAGAGAACCTACAATCTCTTGAGTTAAAAGTACTCAAAAACTAGATAAATTTTCTGCTTAGATTTCCTACAATAAACTGAGAGTTTTAAATACAGTACTTACAAGATAACTATCCCTAGAAACTAGGACATGACTTCCTACCATTAATAGAATGAGAAACTGAAACTACTACGAAGAAATAAATGATAGTAGAATGAGAAACTGCAGACAACTACTAGAAAGATAGTATTGTTGACTAATTAAGTGGATTCACCACTTGCTTTTCATTTAACAGATTTAGAAATAGAACCAAAGTTAGCACAGTGAGCGGGCTTCTAGCACTCAATGAACCCCACATTTCTCTGTGGATGTCTAGTTTACAGCTTCTCATGTTTACTTGAGATGAATGCAACTATAATAGCTTAGATAATCAAGCATATTACACCGTGAATTCATGGTAGATTATTGTAGCTTCTGTATGTTATTTTTGTTATTATGTGTTGTTTCTTGTACTTCGGTTACTTCTTATCTGGGACTGCTCTGGATTGTTTTTCCTTGAGCTGAGAGTCTAAACAGCTTCTCAACCTCTTTGAGGTAGTGAGGTAGTGGTAAGATCTTCATACACTCTACCCTCCCCGACCCTACTTTGTGGGACTATACTGGTTTTGTTGTTGTTGTTAGCCTCTACAGTGCATTATTCTTAATTTATACATGTTATGTCTTACCCTACAGGGGGAGAGAGACTGTTTCCAGAAGATCAAGGTATAACTGAACAGAAAAGTCTACCCATTTCCCTGGACAGTTTTTTTCTTTTCAGGGATGGTTGGGATTGGTTTGGGAAGGGAAAAATAGAAGAAGAAAATTAGAAATGGGAGAACTTTGAATGCCACTAAATTTCCACAGTCCAAAGATAACAATATAACAGTTCAAAGTCTCCTTGGTAATAATTTCTCTTTTGTAATACCTTTGAACGAGAGACAATAATGCAGTGAGATTCTAAAGATAAACACAATCTAGAGAAATAATACTTTTCTATATAAACACTGGTCAGTTTTGGACCTATCAACTTAGTTAATTAACAGAGTCACAAATTCTTTTTCTACGTATTGTCTACATTGACAAGCAGACAATCTTTGCAACTCCACCTGAGAAGCAGTCAAGTATTGGGTTCAAAGAAAACCTTAAAATTTCTGTCATATCCCACTTTCACCACAAAATTCATGTCAAAGTCCTGATTCATCTCGACTTGCTGACTTATTAAACAGCCTTTAACGTGCGAATCGTCTACGACCAAAGCAAGTATATAGCTCAAATGATAGTGAAGATGCTTATTAGATAGAGTAAATCTTGGAAATAGCTTGAAACATACTGAATAAAACAAATCGACATGGTTGTATGAAAAAGAACAACCTAGACAATACCCCAAAGGAAATATTTCAAATAGGAGTATAGAAGCTCTACCACAGACAAAGATTTCAGCTTTAAGCCTGAGAAAACTGCAAAGAGATTGAAACACGATGGGAAAGATTGGTTGTACCATCGGCGGCAACTTAGATGACTCGAAATTTAGCGAGCCAATGCCATGGATTGGTATTTATGTAGCAGCAGCATCTGCAGCTTGTGGTCTGGGGATGGCAATGGATGCTTTTCATGGACTGTGCCACAGAAAATTCTGGTTTCCTTGCAACTTCTTCTCTCTCAATGCTACAACCTTGACGCTTTTTGCTGTTGCCACCAAGTTGTCTGTTGATCTAAACACCTCCATGCCTCGTCGACAAGATCAGCTGACAAAACTAAGCAGTGCTGCTCTAATCTGTACGGTAATTGCTAACTTTATGCCTTCTTTAGGACTCATGGAGAATAAAGAGCTGTTGATGAACATAATGGCTTTGGTAATTTTGGTTATCACAGCAATCGTGAACATTGGCATACAATTAGCTACTGGTGTAATCTCTGTGTTCTTCAAACAGCATATAGCCCTCATGTTTCTCATGCTTGTTTTGCTTCTGTTAGTAATCTCCTCAGCTGTGACAATACCAACTACAAAGCATTATTTGGACCTGAAATATAACAATAAGTACGTGTTAGTAAACAAAGAATGCAGCATCATGGATACATGCACAACTGAGAAATATAAGGCCAAGCTGATGAAATTTTGGACCATGGCCTATACCTCTTGCCCTCATTTCTTGGGGGTCGCTTAGTAACATGCACTGCGTCTGGAGTTTTTTGCCTTATGAGCACAGTAATTTATGCTGAAGCCAGGTTTAGGTCTTACTTCCTCCATAAGAGCTTCAAATTTTGCAGTGGAGACTCTGAATACAAGTGGTCCACAACCTTGATTTTTGTAACTCATACAGTGGCAATAGGAGTAGGAGCTATTGCACCAGCTTTTAGATGGTTCATAGCCATAAATTTCCGCTGCCCCAAGAAAGCAAATAATGCCTGCAAACTCAAATTCTTCAAAGTGGAGAACTATTGGATCCGGATCCTGCTTCAGTGGAAAGAATGCCCATTGGATTTCAGATATTGTGGTTTGCATGGCAGAAAATTTGCTCATAAAACAAAGAACAAACTTCTTGATTTCTGCATTTGGATGAAAATGATGGTGGTGTCATTTAGTAAGCTAGTCAGAGTCATTTCTATTTTCTCTGTAAGCCTGTCACAGATATGCTGTCGGAAAGCAGTCATGATGCTAAAATGCAACAGTATGGTGTCGAGTCTTGATACAGAGTTAGGGACCCAAACCAGTTCAAAACCAGATCATAGCTGCTATGCTCTACACCGTGAAGGAGAAGAATTATTAATTGATTTGATCAAACAAAGCGACTGTGATGTGGTAGATCATTGGATAGGGATAGGGAAAAAGCAGCAGCCTAAACATCTTTTACGACATCTGGAGAAACTGAAATCATCACCAGGATTAAGAGGAGTGCATGAATTTGACAGTGCTCACATTCCTTCACTAAACTCAGAAGATCCTCCTAATTGCTGGGCTCTCCCTGTAGTGACACTAACAAGCATAGCAATTGCACTTCCAAACATCAACTTTCATCCAATCAAGGAACTAATCAGTTGTGTGCATGAAGGTCTCATGTATATCAAAACAGTGGAAGATAACCTGGATGCAAGGAAAGATCTTGCAAACATCAGACGGGCAGCAGAATTGGTGTGGTTAGAAGTTGATCTATGTTACAAGTGGTTGGGTGTGGATCTCCGAAAGACAGCCACAGAAGGACAAAATCCAAAAGACATGCTTGAAACTCTCTCTGAGAAAGCAAAGCAGATATTCATCGAATTCAGAAAGACACATTCAACCATTTGTCCAAATGAATCACCTTCAAACTGGCCTACCAATGTGTTGGCAGCCAACTGTATGTGCAGAATCTGTCAAACTCTTTTGGTAAGTTCTGATAGCATAGAGTTTGAGAACAGCAAAATCATGTTTGATAGATTGTCAAACATGATCACGGACATAACAGGCACTTTTCTTACCAACCTACCAAGAGTTCTGCAATGCCACCACGGGACCATTAAGGAGCGATCAAAAGGTGTCCATTCTGCTGTCATACTTTTCGGAGAAGCAGAGAATATTCTGGAAATTCTTCGTTCACAGCCACTTCCAAGTTCAGTACCAGAAGAATAGGCAAAAATTGATCATTGGTATACACTTAGCAAAGAGGAAGACTACCTCTCCTGTAGTAGTAGTTCAACCTCAAATTGTACTTCAACTCCCCAAAGTTCATCCGACTTGTATCTAACTATGGGCTAAGAAACAAATGCCATCTTGTTGTATCTTACTGTTTTGATGAATACAATGTTTGGAGAGATTGTATCATTTCCCTTTGTTACATTATGTCATACATCATCAATTTGAAGGATAAACCAATAAAAAAAAAAAGAAGGGGTACCAGGTAGAGTTATTATTAAAAGATTGGATAAAGAATAAAATAGAATTATTATATTATAATATAATAAGAAAAGAAAAGATGATGAAAAAGGAAAGGTAACAACCTCATCACACCGAATCAATCAGACTTATCGTCATTATATAACAATGGAATTTAATGATATACAATGAAATGTAAGTAACAATCAATAAAACATTGTATTTAAACTAACAACATCATATAATACAATACAATACAATAGGCAACAACCATCCAAACAAACTGTGAAACTGAGGGAAAAAAGGCAAAAATTAAATTCTGTTACAATAGTATCATATTTGTTTCACATCATTTCTCCAGCTTGTTCTCTAACTAGTAACTCAATTACTATTTCCCTTTCAACATACCAGAGAAATATTCCAACTTAATCAACAGTATAACAAAATATACAGTGATGGGCTGCAATAATTCTCTAATATAGCACACAAAAAACCTGCAATTTCAAACTTTGTCATTGGTGAATTTATCCAATACAACCAGTCCTCCATTTTAGTCTAACATCATCTTGAGTGTAACACTAACAGAAACCTCTTCGAATTACAACAACATCCCAACCCTATAAGTCTTATTCATAAGTCATATAAAACATTCCTAGCACTTCAAACAGAAGAACAGAACAGATTTTTATTTGGATCTGGTAAAAGTAAAAATTCATGACCAAATAGCACCACAAGGTGCTTAAATTGTACGAACAAAAGTAAACACCAGTGTTACTCAACTAGTACATTTCAGAATATTATCTTTCAGAAACCACCTCATGTAGACTATCCCCACAACATCTACATTCAGATTCCTAAGTGTAACTGTACTAATGAATTCTATGAGTTCTTCACTATTTTCTATACATTCAGCCAAAAACAGACAGCTTAGGTGAGTTTGGAATCAGCTGCTTTAGATTGAATACATACAGACCATCCTCTCCAGACCCCACTTTGTGGGAACGCGGGGTATGCTGAAGTCCAAAAACATGCCCCGATGCTCTGAAGCCATCATATAGTGCCCAGCTAGGTGGTTGTTACCCTCCCTTCCTACAGAAAGATTCAATCTTTCACATCTCTTCTACTCTTTCTTCCTCCAAAACCATCAAAGAACCAAATGCCTGAAATAAAAAGAAGAAACATTGCAGGGCCAAAAAGAAAAAGACACATACAAAACCGAGAACTGAAATAAGCAAAAATGTAAAGATTCAAGGTTGAAAGGAAGAAATAACTAATCACACATGAAACAATATTTCAATGATTCCACAGATGACAAAAGCCTGACAGGAAGCCATCAGTCAATGTCAATTTTGTTGTGTTATTCACAATATCCACTATACCCCATGTAAACAATACTATGCAAGTTAGTATAAAGGAGTAGTACCCACCCATTTATGTTGAGAAGTTAGGATTGGAGTTGTTAGAAAGTTGGTATGTTTTCTGGAATTTAGTATTCAATTCCTCGTCCGGTAATTCACTCACGCATTTTCCTTTTCCCTATCCCAAACTAAAAAAAAAATTAGTATAATATTCACTTGAGTCACTCTGAATGTTGTTGGGAAACAATAGTAGATTTTATTAGGTAGAATTAAACTTGTGTAATGCACATGTTCAGAAGATGCATGTCGCAGAGATGAGAATATTGAGATGGATGTGTGGCTACACCAGGAATAATAAGATTAGGAATGAGACCATTCGGGAGAAGCTAGAGGTAACCCCTGTCGCTGATAAGATGGGGGAAGTGAGGCTGTGATGGTTTGGACATGTGCAGAGAAGGAGTACTGATGCTCCTGTTAGAGGTGCGAGAGGTTGATTTTGGGAGACACGCGAAAGGGTAACGGAAGGGTAGAGGTAGACCGAAGAAGTACTGGGGAGAGGTGATATTTGGCAAAACTCAATCTCACTGAGGACATGACCTTAGATAGAAAGGAGTGGGGGATGCAAATTAGACTAGCAAACTAATTGATTAGTAAGGTTAGATGAATGTCTGGCCTTGGGGTATAGTAGGGTAGCCGGAGTAGTCGTATTTTATATCATGTGTTATCATTATCAATCCTATGTATGTTAAATTTATCGTATTTACATATTGTTATGTGCTTTCCATTATTAGACGCCCTTTCTATTCCTTTTTCTTTTCTTTTTGTCATATATAGTTTATTCTGCTTAAGGGTTTTTGAGACGAGAGTTTCTAGGAAACAGCCTCTCTTCCCAAATCCCACTTGTGGGATTCCACTGGATATGTTATTGTTGTTGTTTAGAATTAAACTTGTGTAAATTTCCTTAAGACACTCAATTTGTAATCGTGTATTAAATGTCGTCTACAAATATATAGCCAAACAAATAATAGCTCAGTATCTTAAAATTCAATGAATAGAAAAAGTAATTCAACATGACAGAACCTTAAGAAAAGTCATCCATGGCTGGCTGTGTGATCTAGATTTTTCCACTAGTGCAATTTCCAATGATGTTGGAGTCAGACAGGAAAAGTCTACTGAAGAAGGTGCAGACTGAAAAGTCAAACCATTTCTTTGGATAGGTTGGTATTGTTAGGGTGGGTGAAACATGGAAAAACCCCTATTAATTGATGTATGATATTATTTTAAGTTGTAAATCAGTTAAAGTTAATAGTAAAATATGAAAAAATTAATTGTATTTTCTTGAGATGTTAAAATGACAGGAAAAAATAAAAATTTATTAAAAATGAACAAGGAAGTACCTTATTGAAGAAACAGTGGTATGTTAGACCCATCAAGTGAGCTACTCAACGTGGTCACCAAGTTTGTATTGTACCTACTGTCCCACCTTTGACTAGCAGACAATGTTGGAAGCCACTTGGGAACCCCCTTGATATAGATGCTTCAGATAAACTTCAATAATTTCTAAACAGGTGCTTCACTTTATTATAAATAAACACATCAGAGGAACCCCTCCAGCAATCAAAGCCAATTATAACTCACCAACTTTCGACCAAAAACAATCATGTCAAAGTCCACCATCCATCTTTGCCGACTTTTATAACATCACTCAACAGGTGAAATCACCCATGACCAAATCAAGTTAAGTGACCAAATTTCAGTGAATATGCTACCAGAGTAAATCTAGGAAAACACTGGAAATAGCTTGAAGAAACAAATACTCAGAGAAGAACACCCCACAAGAAATTCTCAAATACTTCATCATAGAAAAAGATTTCAGCTTTAAATGAGATGGGAAAGATTGGTTGCACCATAGATGGAAACCTAGATGACTCGAAATTCAGCGAGCCGATGCCATGGATCGGTATCTATGTTGCAGCAGCATCTGCAGCTTGTGCACTGGCCATGCTGATAGATGTCCTTCGTGGTCTGCGCCGGAGAAAATTCTGGTTTCCTTGCTATTACTTCTCTCTCAACGCTACAACCTTGACGCTCCTAACTGTTGCCACCAAGTTGTCTGTTGATCTAAATACCTCCATGCCTCGCCGACAAGATCAGCTGACAAAACTTAGCAGTGCTACTCTAATCTGCACGGTAATTGCTAATTTTTTGCCTTCTTTAGGTCTCATGGAGAACACAGAGCTGTTGATGAACATAATGGCTCTGGGGATTTTCGCCATCACAGCCATCGTGAACATTGGCATACAATTAGGTACTGGTGTTATCTATGTTTTCAGCAAAGAACACATAGTCCTCATGTTTCTTATGCTTATTTTGCTTCTGTTACTGATCTCCTCGGCCTTGACAATACCAACTACAAAGTGTTATTTGGACCTGAAATATAAAAAGAGGTACAAGTTAGCAAACAAACAAAGCAACATCAACTATACATGCAAAACTCAGAAACTGAAGGACGAGCTGATGAGACTATGGACCATGGCCTATACCTCTAACCCCCACTTCGTGGTGGGGCGCTTAGCCACATGCACTGCTTCGGGAGGTTTCTGCCTTCTGAGTACAGTCATTTACGCTGAAGCCATGCTTAGGTCTTACTTTCTCCATTCGACCTTCAGCTTTTGTAGTGGAGACTCTGAATACAAGTGGTCCACAACCTTGATTCTTGCAACTCACACAGTGGCAATTGGAGTAGGAACTATTGCACCAGCTTTTAGATGGTTCATAGCCATAAATTTCCACTGTCCCAAAAAAACAAATAATGCCTGCAAACTCACCCTGTTCAAAGTGGAGAACTACTGGATTCGTATACTGCTTAAGTGGAAAGAATGCCCATTGAATTTCAGAATTTGTGGCTGGCGTAGTAGAAAATTTGCCCATAAAACAAAGAACATACTTCTTGATTTATGCATTTGGATGCAAATTCTGATGGTGTCACTCAGTAAGATAGTCCGGGTCATTTCCACTTTCTCTGTGAGTTGGTTACTGATAAGCTGTCAGAAAGCAACCAGGAAATGCAAAAATGTGGCATGGAGTCATGATATAGAGTCACAAGCTACTCTAAAGCCAGATCTTAGCCACTATGTTTTACACCTTGAAGGAGAGGAAATATTAATTGATTTGATGCTGCGAAGCAACTGTGATGTGGTAGACAAATGGATAGAGATGGGGAAAAAGAAGCAGCCTAAACATCTAATACAATTTTTGGAGAAAGCGAAGACATCACCTGGATTCAGGGGAGTGCACGAATTCGACCATGCTAAAATTCCTTCTTTAGACTCGGCAGAACCTCCTAATTGCTGGGCTCTTCCTATAGTGACACTGACAAGCATTGCGATTGCACTTCCAGACATTGATTTCAACTTAATCAAGGAATTAATAAGGAGTGTATATGAAGGTCTCATGTACATCAAACTTGTTGAAGAGAAACTGGATAGCAGAAAAGACCTAGTATACATCAGGAAGGCAGCAGAGTTAGTGTGGGTAGAAGTTGACTTATGTTACAAGTGGCTGGACATCGATCTTCGCAAAGCTGCCACTGAAGGACAAAATCCAAAAGGCGTGCTTGAAGGACTCTCTGAGAAAGCAAAGCAGAGATTCCTCGAATCCAAAAAGAAAGATCTGAATGCCTTTTTGAAGGATTCACCTTCAAAATGGCCTACCAATATGTTGGCAGCAAACTGTATGTACAGAGTATGTCAAACTCTACTGCAAAATTCTGATAGCAAAGGGTTAGAGAATAGCAAAACCATGTTCGACGGATTGTCAACCATGATTGCGGATATAACAAGTGCTTGTCTCACCAACCTTCATAGAGTTATATCCACGCAATGCCACCATGGCACCATTGAAGAGAGAGCAGCAGGTGTCCGCTCTGCCATCTTACTAATGGGGAAAGCAGAGAGTGTTCTGCATATTCTTCGTTCACAGCCACTTCCAAGTTCAGCCCCAGATCAACTGGAAAACATTGATCATTGGCGTACACATAGCAAAGAGGTAGACTACCTCTCCTCCAGTAATACTTCACCCTCAAATTGTACTCCAACTTCCCAAAGTCCATCCGACTTGTATGATTGTATCTAACTATGGACTAAGATGCAACTACCTAAAAGTATGAAAAGGAAAACAAAATCAATCAAATTCTATTGCAATAATATCATATTATTTCCTTTTTCATTTTTTATAAGATAAACTGAAATTTATTTGTTTCACTTCAAGCCTCTAGCTTGTTCTTTAAATAATAATTCACAATTTTCCCTATGAAAATAACAGAGAACGTTCCAACTCAATCCAGACTGTCAAAATCTGCAACGATGACCTACAATGGTTCAGTTATTTCATTGCCAATTTCTGTTTATTTATGTGAGCCTGAAAGGTAATAATTATTTATGCAAGCAACCCTCCCATAGCACGGTACACAAATGTGAGCATCTATTAGAGAGTTCAGCTTAATACATGACTTTACAAGAAGGCATGCAAGTATCTATGTAATTGGCACATCATACTTGCTCAAAAATATCACAAAGAACTTGAAAATTATCCTAATGAATACAGTTCAAGTTCCCTAATGAATACAAAATATTTTTCAAACCTCAAGCAGTCTTCTGTATCCTAAAGAAAATACAAAAGACTTTGACTTCCAGTAAGCTGTAAGAATTTAAATCAATTGTGAGTTTATGACAATTGGCAGTGAGACAAGAGTTTGATGATGAACATAAAAAGTTGTGCTAAACAATAGTTTAGTTGAAGGTTAAATAATATCCTCCTATCTGAAGTAACTACCAACCAATTGCCCAGCAAGTGCAAAGTTGGAAAATCCCACATCATTGACCCAGAAATCACTAAAGATGCAAAAAAAACATCCCTTCTCCTCAAAGCTGAAGATCCACATCACAGTTTGAGCACCAAAAGACCAAGAAACCACAGTTTGAGCACCAAAAGACCAAGAAACCACATACTCCGCAGCACACAACTGGAGCAACTATTAGAAAGCAAAGCAAACAGAAGCAGAGAAGGAAAAAAGAGATATTACCATCTATAGAGGAGTACTTAGCGGCTATCAATGATGCATAATTAACAATTTATCAAGTTTCCAGAACCAAGAGGTCCCATCAGTTAGATCTTCAAAGAACACAAGCATCCGGAATAGCACAGAAGCACACGTTACACACTTTAAAGAAGAGATTGCACACAATTGAGAACCTACATAAGATAAGCATTTTAAGGAAAACTATTGAGACGCGAAAAGACAATAGTCAATACCTATTATAATACAGAGGACGGAGGAGCACGCTCTGCATATTTCTCAATACAGAGACAGTAGCAAAACAATCATTCTGTTGGGACCACTTGCACCCTTGAGTCAAATCTTAAATACCCAACCATATCCTTGAAACCACACCAAGGAAGAATATACCAAACCATGCAAGAACCCGAAGAAGTCGACATTTGTATGACCAGTAAAACAATATTAGTATCACTATTAGAACATAAGAAGAGAGACAAGATATCAAATCCAAACAGATTGTTCCAGGAACTAGCTGCTTGTGCACCATAGGGACTCATTTGCATCAACATAGAGAAGGTTATAACTAAATAAGGACAGAATTCCTTTAGCAATGTTTTTATTTTTGATAAAGTAACTAATTTCATTTATAATGGGATGAGAACTGTGGTATACAAGTGGTATCTCAAGAAGTACAAAACCTATGTAGCGATAATGGACACCCAATCTTTCATACATATTGGAATCTCATGGGTGCACCGAAAAGAAATAATCTGACTAGTGGTTGTTATTTTCCTCAAATGTACAAAATCATTTTCTCTTCCTTCTAAAGCTAGCCGGTTTCTCATTTTCCATACAATTCAAATGAGTGCTAGTGGAGCAATATCCCGTGCCTTCTGGTTTCTCCTCATTCTTCCAAATGTTCAGTTGAACAGGCTTCCTTCATAGTGTGTGCATCACTTTGAAGTCCGGACCATCTAAAGGTGTACAATAAAAAGAACAAGGGAGATATTACATGACAATGTAAAAGTTGGTGGTCAACACCCAAGATCTTACACATAAAACATCAACTGCTATATTGTTATACTCCATCATGTTTCAGCCGTCAAAACCCTTCCCAGTTGCCAACCAAGCCAAGAAACACACCTTCTGATATCTAAATTGATAAATGTGGAAAGGAAGAGTCGTCAAAACTCCTTTAAAACTGCCCCAATCCAAGCAAGACCACACAAAGTGAGTCCAGAAATAACTCCCAAGAGTGTCTGGTCATAAACAGTACGAACTGAAGCTTTAAGCAAGTTTGCATCACCAACCTCATCTCTCTCATTGTAAAACTAGTTCACATATAGACAGCATATAAGTGGATGGTAATGCAAAAATCCGAGCTGAGAATCATATAAGTACTATTTTTGCAATTTTTTCAACCAAAGGATTAATAAGTTTGCCAAACTACCTTGCACCAAAGAGAACTTCGAAGAAGTAAATTAAGCTTAAGTTACACTCACCCCTTCATAAAATCACTATTTCCTGCACACAAATGTTAGCTTTTATACCAGAAAGTCATTCAATCAAACATTAACACGGCAAGTTCAATGCTTGGTAACACGAATACTAATGAAGCATTTTTTTATTCAATCTTAATGTTCACAAATGCTTCAATAACAAGTGGCATAAAACTACCCTTCAGGTTATCCTAGTGATTTGGGCTTGGGACTTCCATGTTGGAGGTCTCAAGTTCAAAACCTCTTGCCTGCGAAAGCAAAAGGTTTGCCTTATGGGTTGAGCTCGTCGCACACGCGGGCGGTTTACCCTGTGCACATCCAAAAGGTAGTGACTGCCCCAACTCATTAAAAAAAAAAGTAGCATAAAACACTGCCAGCTAGGATCATTGCTGATCCTAACCACGAAGCATAAACATTTCCAGGGAAATTATTTATCTGTTTCCCTCGCTGTTTCATTACATAAGTTGTTTCAACAGCCACTTATATTTTCTTGGTCAGGACAGATTGCATATCTGAGATACTTGTTAGGAATTTTGCTGCATATATTTTCTGCTTAATCTCCAGTGAAGAAAAAGTTAGATAAGTAAATCTGGAAAATTGATGTTCATAACAGACATCTGACTGAGGGACATGAAAGATTATGAACTTCTGTATGAGTTAATCATCACTTACTGCGATAAATAGTTAAATTCATTCTATCCCTTTGCACTTTTATGTTGATATAGATATTAGAGGTACCAATGTAGAATGAGATCTTTTCTGCTGCCAGAAATAATTGTAGTATATCAACAGGATATAAGCTTAGGGAAAAATCTGGTTACCGTTTGCCAAGCAAAATACAACTTGAAATACTCATAACCAGATGAAGTTCCTTGGTTAGTGCTATCACAAGTTGCAAGTACTTTGATTCTGTTTTTGGTTGTTTACTCTTGGAAGAAATCTATCGCCAAGAAAATCATCTAATCAGAGACTCCCACAACTATTGAAATACGTTGATCACAAAAAAGCGATACTCAACTTGTTAAAAGAACGGGCTTTAGATGCAGACCTCCCTTTTTTTAGTGGACCAGAGGGTCTGCATTCTACATGCATTTGTTTGCATTTATTCTCTGTTTATTTAATAAACATTGGCTAGCTGGTGGTGAAATAAGATTTATAAACTGTTAGTGTTAAAGAGAAAATCCCACCCATTTTGAAAGGAAAAAAACACATCCATAAGAGAATATTACTGCATGCAAGCTCATCTAGCAATTCATAAGCGATCTTATCCCTACAATTATCTATCCCTTTCACAAGTCGCGTTCATCTCAGTATATTCTGAGATTTTACTGTCAACAAATGAGACATAGGGGCATTGAATTCACTAAATTCTCATTTTTTCACAAATCTCATCACCATTGCTTTATTATTCACCGGACAATTTCCATCTAAAATCTATTCTCTCAACAAACTATGCCTCAATCCCAAATCAATCAGACTACTATATGAATCTGTATTCATTACAAAACTAAGGCCTATTTCATTCCCATGTTATATTCTTATGCAAATTAAAAAATAAAAAGACATAATTTTTCCTTTGTTTGCGACACCCAACGAAACAGTAATAAAAGGAACATCATTCTAATCGAAACAACTGAAAAAAAAAATCTCATTTCATTGATGAATCCTATAGATCAAGAAATTGAAAATTCAGTAAACTTCCTCAAAATTCCCATAATCCCAAAAAAATTGTAATTTGCTAAACCCCCACTCCCACCCTCAACATTACACAATAGTTAAAATTCAAACACTAAGCACCTGGTGATTAAACAAACGCGCCGTAGCGGATAGTTACTAATCTTCATCATCCCTCTTTTTGGGTTTGCGATAATTCTCTTCAAAATGCTTGGCGATAACAAGTCCAGTGTTGACGAGCTTCTGGATATTGGGAACGTTGTAGTTTTGGGCCAAGTAGATACCCAAACCCGTACCCACAACAAACGAAAATGTGCTTCTGAAAAACCCCATTGAAGATCAAAGTTACTTTCTTCTTCAATTAACCTGATTTGGATTCAATCTGAATGAAATCTAGGGTTTTAACGCACTTCGATTTTGTTGTAAATTCTTTGAGATTTAGGATTTTTTGAGAAATTATGTAAAGATTTGGGTTTGAAATTTTAGCCCCTTCTCCAAGGTTCTTGCTGCTTGCAGAGAAGGAAATGTGGGACCCGTATTGCTTCCCTAGTTTTGGTGCTTTTGGAGTCCACAAATGCTTTACGGCCCAGTAACTGTGAGACTTGCAATGGCCCAATATAATAAAGGCCCAATTTTAATCAATGAAGTTTTTGTATTGATTGATCTTAAAACTGACTAGTGTTTTTCGGCTCCTAGAATTTTAGGTGTAATATTTATACAGTTTTTTATTGACGAGTTCATTTCTGCATATGGATTTTGAGATGAGAGTCACAGAAAACAGTCTCTCTACTTCTATAAGATAGCGGTAAGGTTTACGTACATTATACCCTCCCCAGACCGCACTTGTGGATTCGACTGGGTATGTTGTTGTTGTTGTTGTTGTTTCATTCGACAAAAATTTTGTAGAAATTGAATTATGTAGCATAAGTTGTGTTTCGTATTGAGAAATTGATTTTTTGGGCATTTATTATTTATCCTTTTTCAGCTGAATATTAGAGTTTGATATATTTTTTGGTCATATGTTATGTTGAGTTTTGAAAGGTTTGCCCGTGAAATCACATGTTTTAGATTTCTTGTGTCCAGCATAATATGAAAATATAAAACTATGTCATACAAAAAAATTATTTATTATTTCAGTATTGAAAGTATTTTCTTCCTTTTATTTTTACTTGAAGGGTTGAAGAACAAATTATAGATCACTCCAAAATAAGGTCATTTCTGGGAAAGAACATCTCTTAAAGTTTCACTAAACTTCTATCAAGGAAAGTGCACAATTACCTGCTTTTGTATCACCCTTTAATTTACATTTGTATGTATACTCGTTTTGGCATAACTTGAGAGATACGCGATTGAAAGTGAGAATTTGTATTTGATTTAAATATTTTTATTTGAATTTTATCCTTGTAAAAGCTAAACATCGAGAATTTTTACCTGAAGTTTATGACTTGCCAAGGTCAAACTTCAATATGATTCTTGTCAATCACGTTACTCTAATTAAATTTAGGTCAAAGTAATGCTACTCAATATGAAAAAAAAAAAAAAAGGTACTAAAAGTCCTCTATTTATTTATTTTGACAAGTTATTTTTTTATTTTTTGACAGGACTGAGAACATACTAACACAAGTAAAGTTAATACTAGTTAGTCTATGTTATCTTTCTTTCTTCTATTATGCCATACCTTTTTTTTTCTGTCTCTATGAATTCCAAAAGATGTTAAATTTAATTAACTTCACATTAGTTCCAAAGGGAGTATTGAAATATTCTCTCGATTTAAAAAAAGAATAATCTAATTTTTTTTAGTTTGTTTTAAAAGGAATAATTTATTTATTTTTTTGGTAAAATTTTAATTTCAACTTTCCATGTGATATATTTAAGGTTATAGGATTAAAGGACATTTTGGTATATCTAACATAACTTTAATTTAGGATCATAAAATTGTAAGGTCTTTCGAAAACAGTCTTTCTATCTTAATGAAGTAGTGATAAGGTATAGATACATTTTATCCTCTCCAAACTCTACTTTTTGGAATTCCACGAGAAATATTGTTGTTGTTGAATATTGTAAAGTCTTCTTTCTTTTCTTAAACTCCGTGTCAAGTTAAACTAGATCATTCTTTTATAAATAGAGGAAGCAAATTTATATGCTACCATTATATATAAACTTGAAACAACCCAATATAGAATTGAATAGACTTTTGCAAATTTTGTCAATCACTAGATGTCTATGAATTGAGAGAAAGACAGGACATAAGTGCTTGGTGCCATTACCCTTTGCCCATCACTTGTTTTTATCAATTCAAGAGAAGGGTGGATATAAAATCACCAAGTTTTATTTTTTTAAATATATATATATAAACAAATAAAGTATAGAAAAACAATCCACCACAATCTAGTTAGAAGAATGTTTGCCAAAACCAAAGAAATGTTATGATCCATTGGATGGACCACTTTAGCACCAAAAACTAATATTCAATGGATCACATTCATCCTCCCTTACTCCATCACATTTTGTATTATAGGTTTAATTGGATTGTGTTCTTTCTATTCATTCGTAGAAAGAAAACAAAGATCGTGTGGGAGTAAGTTCTTCTGAAATTAAATACATATTCTATAATAAATTATTTCATTATATGTATAGAATAACTTTTTTTATTATTAAATCATTATGGAAATTGTTAGTCGAATTGATAAGTTAAATACAAAATTGTTATTTTTGAATGGTTATATAGATAATTCAACAACAATAAAAAATAATACTTTTTTGATTCAACTTATTGATTAAATCGAAATTTGCACATTCCCAAACTTTTTGATAAGATGAAAGTAATTTTTTTAAGAAAAAAACATGAGATAAGTTATTTTGTGATATTTGATTTTGAAAAAGAGAAATGACTTCTGTCGCATGAATGTGAAAGTTATAAAATAGTTGTTTTTGCTAATACAATTATAAATTTAAATATAGTTTTCATAAAAACTAATTTACATCATACATTTCGTCTTCATGTTCTTTTGTTGGAAAAATTTAATTCCACTTGTACGAGTTTGTTGATATTATTTACCCTAAACTTAAGTAAAGAATATGATAAATTGCTCGCAACACTAAACTAGTCAATTTTATGATGAATTCTTATAGTATCAACAATAATATTACCCTAATGTCTCAAAGACTCTCGCTCATTGCGAGGTAAGGGGAGGTCGGATGTATGCAGTCAGACCCCTATATTTAAAAACATAGTGCGACTGTTTCTGGATGACCCATGATAAGTATCGAAAGTTGCATTGACTAACTGCTACTTTGCAATTGAAAGAAGCATAGACAAAAATCATTTTGTTTTATTCCATCATACCCCAAAATCAAAAAATAGTGAATATTTGGATCTATCCAAAATTGATAGAAATATGAATTCTTATAGTATCATTAATAAAAATTCATATAATGGACAGACCCTCTACCAACTCTCTCCCGATGACATTAGGCACTACCTTATTTCGGTTGTGCTGGCTCCTCCACGAATGAAGGTAACTAACTGCGCAAGTCGCTACTTTTTCGAAATTAAGTATTGTTGTCATAGAATCTCGTGGAATATCCATTTCCTAAATAATTTTTTATAATTTTTTCTACTTATAATTATCTTCTTTTAAAAAAAAAAAATGAGGTGGGGGTGAGGGTCAATTGACAAACTTATTTTTTTTATATTCTTTTTGGCCTTAACGAAAGGTACCTATCAAGTTTAATATTGAAGTCTTTCAAAAATGAAAACGACATATTGTTTGCATTAGCTTCTTTGAGGTAGGTTGTATAGTTAAATGATTAATGTTTGTCATGTTCAACATTATATCTATTCCATAAGTATAAAAAAATTTATCTAAAATATTGGTCCTTTAAAATTTTAATTAAAAGGATTCAAAATTTCACGAATTAACATATAAACTAGTTGAAAGTAATTCAATATCTATTATATATTTAAAAAAATTATTTAATTTTATATAAATAATATAATTTTTTAACTAAAAAATTTTAATAAATCCCCTCACCTGGCTCCACCCGCAGCCCTACTAACGAATTTCATGTCCACTTGCCTTGTGGTCTACGTTGGATTTGAGATAAAGTTTTACTTTGAAATTAACAAAATTTTAAGATTATATTATTGAGTTCAATCAAGCATGACCCATGTGGTCTAGTTAAGTGGATGGACTAAATTATACAAGTTGATAATAACATATACAATGAATGAAGTGTAAAATAATATTTAGCATGTATTATGTAATCCTAATTACCTACCACCATTCTAAAATAATGATTAGGACTTAGTATTTTCAAAAGAATGATGGGATTAATGACGTACAACACTTATTAAATATAATATAACAATGATATAATATAAAGTTGTTATAATAATGTAATAGTACTAAGCTGTCTCTTTAACTTATTTTTTCACCCACTCCAAATTCAGGGCCATAGTTTAATGAGAATGCTCTAACTACATGGCTTTTTTTAAAAAAAGAATGTGTTCAATAATGACAACTTTTGAATCAATTGTGTACATCTTGATTATTTCATCAATGTGTGATACATATACAGTAACATTGAGACTTAATAACTCGTATCTTATCTTTTATCATTAACCACCTACCTACACTCTCAGTCCTAGAAAACTAGAAAATAATCTTTGCTTGATTTTAAACATGTCAGCATTTATGAGATTATGAAGATTTTTAAGACTTGTAGACATAAGCATGTATCATAACGTTTCTGTGACTGTAGAAATGTATGTTCTTTTTTAACCGAACTAATAAGGAAATGATGTCATATAAACTGAGATATGAAGTCGCCTAAGAGTATAAATTACAATAGGCATAAAAATGAATATTGAGCAAGATGTACTAGAGAGGTCATCAGTCCAAGAAAGAACAGACAAACAAAAAGTAAAGGCCATTTTGTTCCTCTTTATTTCCTTTCAACCAATAACTATAACTGTGTACACAGTGGAAGTATTTACTAGGAAAATTTATCCAACAATATACATGTGTAATCCCATAAGTAGGGTCTCGAGAGGTTAGATAGGTACCCCTACTTTGTGAATAGGTGGTTTCCAATAGACTCTTGGATCAAGTAAAACATAAAATGATTGACTAGAGAAGGAAGAATGAATTTATTTCTTCATAGTAGCAATCAAATACTAGATGTGTTGCCAATTGCACTAGAAAGAACAGAAACAACACTAGGGAAAACTACTGTTAGCACTTGAAAATTCCTGTGGCAACTTTCTGGAGTATATGCTGGCAACTCGTAAACATGCATAATTTTCTCTAAATGCAGACCGAGTTGAGCCACATCTCAATCAATTCGTTTACCACGCCTCAGAAGAGAAACTGAATCGACTACAATCCTATGAACATGTTATTAAGTCACAAATATCAGGAGGATGATCATAGAGTCAAAACTAGATCCTTCACTCTCCTTGAACCTTTGGCAAAACATCTTAGTCTACCTAACTTTTGAATCTGAAGAAGAGCAAGTTTCCGCCTCTGTTGTTGAGCTGAAAATCACTGGGTATCTATTCTACACCAACCAGTCAGCCCTAAATCTTTCTTGCTATTCCTTTGTTTCTTGATAAGTTCAATAAGAGTATAGACATGTCATAAAGTTCTGTCCGGGATATTCATCTAAATCTGGCTCTAACCTAACCTATCGACACATCTATCAAAACGAAAATATCCAACCCAATCATTTTATTAAAAAAAACTACTCAATTCGGAACAGACTTCATAGAAACAGGTCATTACTACCAGCTACATTCATAGACACCAAGCAACCAACCAAATGATGACATTAGCATTCATCAATCAAGGAACACACAGTGCTTATCCAGAAATCATCTTAATATTTGTTAGAATTTGGCAATTGTATCATAAACATAGAAAAGATAGCAATTGATACACAGGAAAATGTAGGAATATAGAGTGAAATGGTTTTTAAACAGCAACGATAGTTAGGATCTGTTTAATGTGGAACACATGCCTACACAGTCAAGACTACATAAGGAGAATGAGACATAAACGTAAAATTGTACAGGGACACAGATAGCAATGCATATCTGACTTTTTTAACAGACATCAAATTGAAGAGTTAAAACCTCTAGTAGTAGTTGCTGGTAAAAGATAATTTCTTCTGGCTTCAGAAGAAAAGCTCCTCAGCATCTCCAAGTCACAGCTGACAAGAGCTCCTGTTGTTTCCAGCATAGCACAAGTGACGTCTGTCGCTTCTCAACATGAAACCCTCCTACCTGAGTCCTCTTAACAACACATTCAGCCTGGATTTCAGTCATCTTACTAAATGCAACAGGTGTAAATCCTGCAGAAGCAAATAGGTTTCTCCATGGGGGCATCCAATCAGGGGATCGGAGGCGCCCCAAGATCATGTTCTCAATGCTAGGCTGGAGGAGCGACCTCTCGATCTTTTTCCCAGTCTCTGGAGCTACATTAGAAGCATCAATACTAGCTAAGAGTGTCTCATAGTACTGGAGGGCATGGAGGAGGTGATGCTTTAAGGGGAGTTCAGTACGTTCACATCCGCGTTCCAGTGATACAACAACTTTAGGAGAAAGTTGCTTCATGCAGTGGAGAAGTGAAGGCAATGCAAGCGGACAGCTTGAAATAGACCAGATAGGGAAATTTATAGCAATTGCCTCACACTCAGATGACCTCAAGGTGGACAAGGGATAAGACTTAGGGTCAAAGGAATCCAAGTTAATAACTTCAAGCTCAAATCTTATTCCTGCATCATTAGCAAACTGTGTTAAGCTTTCGTGCATGATGCCAATTTCAACAGAGTGGTGGGTTGAAGGAGATGCAAAGGCAGTGATCTTTAGGGAAGTTGCCTTTCTATTGCTACTTGGAAGTTCTTGCATAAACGAGGACCATTGAGCACCAAAACCAATGTCAAAATCTATTATGTGAATTTGCTCAGCATCCCCAAGAGCTTCGAGAATAGCCTGATTGGAGGTGAAATTCATGAACTGAATAAGTGGAGATATTTCAGAAAATCCCTTGTAAGCATCCATTTTAAGCACACAATCAAATGGGGTGGGACTTCTTGGAGGCAAAAACGTGGATGTGCAAGGCAAAAGGAAAGGCAACTGCAGGGCCTCCTTGATATAAAAAGCAGCCCTCCTTGAGGGTTTCCCAATGGGAGAAAGCTGTTGATTGAGCCGCGCCAATATCATTTGCGCGTTTGAGAATTGTCCGGCCAGCAATAGTTCAGAGGCCTGAAAAATCTGGTCATAAATAAACTGTTGTTCCTGCAGTTGATGACGAGGCACCATCAAATTACCATTACCACCACCACCAGCTGCCTCAAGCTTAGGTACAATCAATGACTTTGGCTGAAACTGGTTAGGAGGCAGCAAATTGACTTGTGGCTGCATTTGTCCCAATGGTTGTTTCCTCAACGTGAAATCACAATTGGCATCAAAAATTGGAACTTTTGGCAATAGAGCACCTCCAAGGGTACCCGAATTCTGGCGTTTGGACGGAGGCTGTTCTTGATTTATGTCATATGATGATGACCCTAAAATGTTAACACAAGCAACATTCTGGAATTGGGTTTGGTTAGACATTAATTGTGGACCAAATGGTTGAGGCTTCTGTTCTGAGGGAGAATTGACATTCAAGTTTTCGAAGTTACTATTTCCACTGTTCATTGAATCAATGACAGAACTAAGTTTCTCAATGTTGGCATTCACACAGATATTTGAACCAGAAAAAGAGATATTATCTGAATGAGCTAAAGAACCTGTAGCTGAGACCTCAAATCCAGAGCTTTGAAGAGAGACCCCACAACCCAAATCCCCACTGAGTAATTGCTTCAAGCTGACCGATGGGTCCTCCATCTCGCCGGAAATCCATCGGAGAAAGCTTTGGTCGGAGCCGGCAAATTCAGGCAACAAATTATCCAAATCCCCAAATCCAAGAACAGATTTTTCAGGCTCCAACCCCACTGTTAACGGCTGCAGCTCCGTCACTAACTCCTTCCGGCCGTCGATTTTCCCACTTCCGACGCCGGCAACTGCGATATTACCACCATGTTGAGCACCATAAGAGCATGAGGAAGATGAAGCTGAGGGACTGGGACTTCTTGTATCCAACACAGAAACAGGTTCATTTCTTGTAAAGCTTGCATCTTTCTTGCAAATTGGTGCTTCTGGTGAAGAAGAAGAAGAAATTGAAGGCACAAAACCAGAAACACCAAGAACCCCTTTTGCTGGTAGGTTGTTACCTTGAGGTATTACAATCATCTGAACAGGTAAACAAAGAAAGTAAACCATAAACAATCAGCAACCCCAGCACAAAAACAGCAACAAAAGAGGGAAAAAAATTGGTTTCTTGCCTTTTGCTACTTGATGGATCTTATATTTTACCAAGACTTTAACAATGGTGACTTCTTCATATAAAACACATCCATTTGTTCAAAAATACAAACCTGGTCTCCATTGACAAAGATGTAAAAAAATCAAATTAAGAAGATATTTTCATTACTCACCTTCAAGATCTTATTTTTCTACCAAGATTTCTTCAAAAATAACTTGAAAAAACAACCCCACAAACAGAAAAACACAGCTATTTCCTGTAAAAATATAAACTTGGTCCCCATTTGAGCTCCATCAGAACATAACGCTATGGAACTCTAGTCCTTCTTGCTCTCACTCTTCTTGTCTATGGGTTCCCTCTTTTCCCCTCCTCTTTCTTTGTATAGTATATAGTAGCTAGGGCCACTAGGTAAGCTTTCCTTGATTTTCTTCTGCTTTAATTTTTTTCTTTGTTTTGTTGTGACCTCTTTTATGGCGCAGTCTGTAGAGTCACCCTCTGTTCTGCTACGGATGTCTGCATCAGAAAAAAGTAAAACAAGGTGGCCCTCTTTCTCTAATCTCCTCTGTTTCTCTCTACTCTATGGTACTTCTTCACCACCCATCCTTTGTTTTCAATCTTTTACCCTTCTCCACTTCCCTCTCTTACCACCCACAAATATTTTCTATTTATATTGAATTTTAATTAAATTTAAATTTAAAATATTATAAAAAAAATTATTAATTTAAAATTGTGCAACAATGTATAAAAATATATATGCTAAATAAAAATTACAAGAGTATTTAAAAGCATCTATAAAATTAATAATGAGCACAGTCAATCATAGATTTTGCATGATAACTACCTGTGAATTTAAAACAAGTTAATTTTTTATTGAGATATGTATGAGGGTTTTAGGGAATAGTTTTTTTATTTCTATAAGATAGCGGTAAGGTTTGCATATAATTTATCCTCCTCAAATCCCACTTATGAGATATCACTAGGTATATTATTGTTATTGTTTATTTATACATAAAATACATTTTTTCAATAAATAAAACCCAAAAAATTATTGTTGAGTGAAAGCAAAATGTAAAAAAAAAGAGTGTATGTAGGGGCCGGGGGTGGAGGGGTTCCCCTGTTTATATGAACCTCTTCTTCTCTTCGAAATTATATATATAATTTGTTGTAAAATCTTTAAATATAGATGTATGACTCTATACCTATTATAGTTCATATAATTGGATGATAATTAGACACATATCCTTGAGATTAGAAATTTGAATATCATATTAATCTTATTTATTTTTCTTTCTAAAATTGGATCTAATTAAGTGGTTATTCATAACATTTTTAGCTCTTCAAAATTTACTATCCGAAAAAATAAGAATTAATTTTTAGATCTATATTTTAAATTTTAATAATTTCAATGATAAAAACTTAAATTTAGATTGATTAAATTTATATCTTAGATCCTTTCACAACAATGCACCTATTATAACAAAATTATAAATATGTCCCTTCTAGAAAATAAGACCCATTTAAGCAAAAAAATAATCTCAAATAATTTTTTTTTCATATTAACAACTCAAAACTTTAAATTTTTATAGATTTTAAGTTGAAACTTGAAAATATCAAATTTTAGAAATAGAGTTTTTTTAAATTTTAAGGAGTATTTAAACAAATATTTTACTTAAAAAAAATAACAGTTCAAGAGTAAAATTTTCATAACCCAAACTTGAAAAATGTTTGAAAATTAAATTATAAAATCTCATTAAAGTTATTAATCAAATGAATGTTTAAAAATAACTTTTTATATACATTAAAGCCATAATATATAATTAAATATTAATTAAATCAAAATTTAATTATAATTATTCAAAATTTTATAAATAAATAAAGTTTATCCCTCTCAACACAAATTTTGAAATTTGGAATTTAGAATGGATGAGTAAATAAAAGGTATTTGTCAGGTTTCGCGGCTTAATGAGAAGAAAGTGGTAAAAAAGTCATTTTAACTTTGGTGACATGTGTTTTAGCCATCAGGAATCGCGAAGGGAGAAAAAGGTAATAATACAGCAGGGTCACTGATCTGTTGAAAAGTATGATATGGTCCCTCAAGTTCTGTTATCTACTGTATGGTCCTGTACATTACTATCTCCTTTATATATTAATTAATCAGCTAAATAGCTATAGATTCTATTACTTATTCATCACGATAAATAGCTAGATATAATTATAGTTTAAGTTTTATATAATTCACTCGATTTATATAAAAATTGTGTACAAATCAAATTTTATAAAGAATTATACCGACGCTGTGCACGAATTGCATAGCAAAATATACAAATGTTATATCAAAATTGCGAATTCTAGAGCGAATTATATAAACATACACAAATATCGCGCGAATTATATAAATATTATTATAACTATATTTATGAAATGTAATTACCCCAAATTATAGTTGTGAGTATAATTAAAGTATTTTTTAGTATTTTTATACGAAAAATTCCTCTTTCCAAAATATGTTTCAAAAAATATGATCTCTTGTATTTTTTTAATTAAAATTTTAATTTTAATCCTTTTTTAATAAAATCTTGATTATGTTTAAAATCATAAATTA
>JAOTQJ010000102.1:21758596-21768932 GCA_025642045.1 Solanum sejunctum
AAAAAATAATAAAAAAAATATAATATAAATTTTATTTTTAAATATTCTTTTCTTAATATGCATACATCACCTATAAGACAGAGTATGAAAAAATGAAGGGAGTTTTTATTTTTTTTCCAAAGCTTCTGGGAAGGTTGACCGTTGAAAAATCCTACACAAATGCACCAACTTCCCATTATTTTGTTCTCTTTCCCTCGTGAAGTCTCTTCACATCTCTCTCTATATATAATACCAACATTTGCCTCCTTTATTCAGCACATAAAAAAGCTTAATATTTCTGTTCACACAACAATTTCATTCATATTAGGAAAAAAAAAGAAAAAAACACAAGCGATATTATTAATTCACCATGCAAAAGAGTACTTCATCTTCATCACTTGGCCCTGGTGGTCTAGATTTATCCCAAGCTTTCTTCAAGTCAATCTCCAATACTGCCCCTCCCTCACCAACAAAGCGCCACACAAAAATCTCCGTCATCGGCGTCGGAAACGTCGGCATGGCAATTGCACAGACAATACTCACACAAGACCTCGCCGACGAGCTCGCACTCGTCGACGCTAAATCCGACAAGCTCCGGGGAGAAATGCTCGATCTTCAGCACGCGGCTGCGTTTTTGCCCCGTACGAAGATCCAAGCGTCGACTGATTACTCGGTTACTTCCGGTTCGGATCTTTGTATCGTTACTGCGGGTGCCCGACAGAATCCGGGTGAGAGTAGGTTGAATTTGTTGCAGAGGAATGTGGCTCTGTTTAAGAGTATTGTTCCGCCGCTGGTGAAGTACTCGCCGGAGACTACGCTTCTGGTGGTTTCGAATCCGGTCGATTTGCTTACGTATGTTGCTTGGAAGTTGTCTGGGTTTCCGGCGAATCGGGTTATCGGGTCGGGAACGAATTTAGATTCTTCAAGGTTTCGGTTTTTGATTGCGGATCATCTTGATGTTAATGCCCAGGATGTTCAGGTTAGTGCTTCATTTTCTAATTTTTTTTCTTTAAATTTTTATATATTTTTTTAGTTATGGCTAGTGTTAGTTAAAAATAAAATATTATCATAACTATATTTCATTTCATGTGTCTTGTTTGGTCTATAATAAAATTTAAGAAAATTATTTTAATTAATATTTTAACATCATCAACATCAACATACCCCAGTACCTCGAAATGCTTGCGCTCATTGCGAGATTAATTAATATTTTAAGATATTAAAGTATTAAATTAATATAATATAATTAATGGTAACATGACAATTAAATAGAATAGAAGGAATATAATAAAAAAATATATTTTAAAATATTAATTAAAAAATTCATTTCACTTGACTCTGAAAAGAATATTATGACAACTATTTTGAAATTAAATATTAGTTAAAAATTTATTTCACTTGACTCTAAAAAAAAAAAATATTATGATAACTATTTTGAAATTAAACGAGGGACTATCTAAAACGGTGGTCCGTTCATCCAAACACATATCACTTTGACTCATTTCATGGAAACATAAAAGAATAGAAGGTATACTAAGGGGATACTTGTTTTGGGATGACGGGAGGAAATACAACACTTAAATTAAAACAAAAGGAATTTTATTTCTCAAATAGAAGGGTAAAATCCTCCTACTTCCGAGTTCAATAAATAGAAATGAGCTAACACATTACAACAACATTCTCAGTGTAATCCTAGATTTGACTGTTTAAAATTTGACGTTTCTGATTGAATTTACAAAAGATTTGAGTCAAATTTAAAAAATATCATCAGATATAAGTAATATACTATGTGTGCTATTTATATATGCTAGGCATACATTGTTGGAGAGCATGGTGATAGCTCAGTGGCACTTTGGTCAGGCATTAGTGTTGGAGGTGTGCCTGTCCTCAGCTTCCTTGAGAGGCAACAAATTGCCTTAGAGAAAGAGACACTGGAAAAAATCCATCAAGAAGTTGTGCAAAGTGCATATGAAGTGATAAGTCTGAAAGGTTACACATCATGGGCAATTGGTTACTCTGTTGCTAACTTGGCTCGAACCATCCTTCGCGATCAACGAAGGATTCACCCTGTTTCAGTTCTTGCAAAGGGTTTCTATGGCATTGATGGTGGCGATGTGTTCTTGAGCTTGCCTGCACAGCTAGGAAGAAGTGGAGTTTTGGGCGTGACGAATGTGCATCTTACTGATGAAGAAATTGAGCAACTTAGGAACTCTGCTAACACTATTTTGGAAGTGCAAAGTCAGTTGGGAATTTGAAAAATAATACTCCCCACTGTTCATTTACCAATGTTACTATACTATTGTATTGTTTCTTACCATACATTTGTTGAATTTTGTTTCCTTTGTAATATCTTTGTTTATGAGGAAAATAGTGTTATAGCAGTTGGTCATATGACATATAGGCTACTTTGAAATAAACTGTAACACCACCTCTTGTGCCGGTTAATAGAATTAATTTTATATGCTTGTGAAATGACAATAGTTGAACTACTTTTGGTGATAAAGTAAAGTGCAGTGACGTTATGAGATAATTATTATCAATTGAGTAAATTTCTAATATAGCGTTGACAAAAATTACTGAATTCATGTGAATGTCAGATTGTCTCATGATCTCATCTTATTGGATTCCAAAGATGTGTTGTTATAGTTACATGAAAAGTTATGTGTATTTGAACCATACATTTGACTCTTATAAATTTCTTAAAGCATTAAACTAAATCATTTTAAAACACAAGTAACAGAGAATAAGAACAAAAAAGTAAAAATTTGTAGAAGTAGGGCGTAAAGATTAATTAAAAGAATAAAAGGAGAAAATGAGAGAAATAAACCAACTCCTACCAATCTTTGATGCTAAAATAATATATATGGTAAATGACTTAGTAGCTTGTAACTTGAATTTACACAAGTGCGCGAGGGCATAGTTAAACGGTTGGGAGGTGAGCGAGAGATTTGAGATCGAATTCAGCCTTTATTTGCTATTCAATATGAGTTCGTCGTATAAGACTTTAGTGAAGTTCACATTCTCTGTGTGATTTGCTAGATTGTGAATTTTCGTAGATTCCAACTAAATTTTCGAACACTATATTACCATAAAAATTATCTTTTGACTCTTTATATAATTCATTTTATGAACCATTTCACTGTATGCACCATTTATAAGGCATTGAACATAATTTTGTTACAAAAGTCTTATTTTGCCAGTCCAACGTTGAAATAATCACATGTTCTCCTTATTGAATTTCAAATTTTTAACTTTAATCTCACAAATTTAAAAATGATTCTAAGACAGCTAGCTAATATTGAATACTTTATAATTTTTAACTATAATGACAATCCTCTAAGTGGTTACTCGTGCATTTTCCACCATTATCCTTATGAATAGAGAAGTATAATTTTTTTTTATTTCACTAAACTAAATTAAAAGATTCATTTAATTAGACTTTTCGACATTTTATTCTTATATTATTTAAGAATAAAAAAGCTGACTTTAGCAAGAAAAATTACAATTTGATTGAATAAATTGAAACAACTCTCTTAAATGTTTTGGCTCTGTGAGATTAAAAAAATGAAATGAATTAAGAAATCATATGACAATTTTTAACCCAATGTATATTTTTTTCTCATTTCTAACATTTCCAACTTTAGGGGGGACGCTTTTGTGCACATTAGTAAACTTTGGTTCCGTTAATGGAAGTTCACACTAAAACTCGGACCAAGAGATAAAATGGAGAAATAACTAAACGATGTCGTTTGAGTTCATTGCCTAAGCTATGGAAAGGGCAGTACAGTAATGCAATCTCTACTAGGGAAAGAAAATTGAACTGAAGCAAAAATCGCTGAATTCAGAAGAACTATCGGCGAGATACGAACGATTCCGATCATCGGGAAATGGCCGGAAGATTGAGTAATGCAGCTACTCGCATAATGGGCGGAAACGGTGTCGTCGCTCGCTCCGTCGGATCCTCTCTTCGAACGCGCGCCGGCATGGGCCTTCCCGTCGGCAAACATATTGTACCTGATAAGCCGGTAATGCGTGTAGTATAAATACATGCAGTACTTATACTTTCTAAGGTTCCATTTGTTTTTTGATTTTTTAAAAATTTGATTGGCAAACCCTAATTTAGTTTTAATTTTTTTGTGATTGTAGCTTCAAGTGAATGATGAACTTATATGGGACAATGGTACTCCTTTTCCTGAGCCTTGTATCGATCGGATAGCAGATACCGTCGGAAAGGTTAGATTTTTTGTTCTATAAGATTTGATTTTTAATTTCCCATTTTACTTGTTATCGTTTATTATATTTCATTGTTTTAGTCATATTAGTTTTAATGTTATCGGAAATTTGCTTGCTGATGTTGGAAAGGTTAGATATTCTGATTAAAATTCCTATTTGAATCCCATGCTTATTCTTTTTATTTTTTACTACTCTACTTTTGATAGTAGATTTAAACTTGAATATTTAATAATCAAAATTTGAAGATTTTATATTTGTTGGAAAGGTTAGATTTTTGGCTTAAGATTTGTAGTCAAATCTGCAATGCATTGTTCCACTCTTTAGTTTGTTTGTCAAATTAATTAGAATCAAAACTTGAAAACTTTGATATGTAAATCTGACGATATTGTATCTGTTGGAATGGAGATCAGTATTTGAGTCATCTTCATGGTTTTCACAATTAACAATTTAAATTTTTTCTTTTTTGTTATCAAATTAATTCTATATGATAATTGAGGATTCTTGAACTGCTTTTAATGACAGTATGAGGCATTGGCTTGGTTGTGCGGTGGGTTGAGTTGTTTTGCGGCGGTTGGACTGTTAGCTGTTTGGAATGATAAAGCCTCCAAAATCCCATTTGTAAGTCTACATTCATTGAATTCTAATTCAGTTTTTCCTTAGTTATGTGAATCAGTTATGCTTTGTTGACATACTATCAGAAAAAGAAAGTTATGCTTTCATGAAATCACTGTAATATGTTGTCCAGATGCAAGTTGCCCTCTTTTGTGAGTGTGTTCACAAAGGATGGACTTATATGTTGTTGACTGGGTCGGTGTGTGGCAAAATTACTTCAATCTGTTGAGCTTAGTGTTGGATGAATACTAAAGTAACTTTTTTGCGGTTGTGGTTTCTTTTTTTCTGTGGCTAAATGACCAGCATCATGTGGTTTATACTAGAGTTTATTATGTGAGCTTCTCCTTATAGGCTGGGAAATGTTATATTGAGGTACTAAGGCAGAATGATGTGATGCTAGGATCAAAACTAAGCAAAGAGTATTACTTGTTCTTGGCCAAAGTATCCACGTACTTTGCCTCGCCAAACTTAATAAATGTGTAGTCCCTAACTAGCCTATTAGAGTATCAGCCTAATTATCCGAGTCCCTAACCCTGTTAATTCTTCCATGCGCTTCTGTTGCACATGCACCATCAGGTGATCCATCAGTGAAGAGGAGGCTTGCCTGTGGTTTCACCACCTCTAGTCAATCTAGTAATCCACCACTAATTATTATGTTTTTTATTGTTGTTTAAAAAAAAAGGCTGCCTCCAGTGGGTTGGTGAAAATATCTCTAGTGAAGTACTTCAAGTATCGGTAGAGATAGTAGCTGCATTTTTTCTATGCACTACCTTAACGTTTTTTTTCTTTTCTTAACCTAAACTAAATCCTATTTCAGAGCTGCAAACACTAGTAGCTCGTAGTTCAAAATCTCCACCTGGATTTGTTCAATTAGAGCTTTCTATCCTACATTTTTTCCATGATAATTTTCCTCAATGCTCCTTATTTCGTGTTTGGTATGAAGGAAAATGTCTTCTGGAAATTGTTTTCTTATTCTCTCTTGTTTGGTAGCGCTAAATACTTAGGAAGATATTTTCCTAAAATTAGTATATATACCTTGTTTTTGTATTTTTATCCTCTCGATGCTTTTTTAGTGGAATCCCTTTTACTTCATCAGAAAATTTCTTCTAACTCTGTCAGATTAACGGTCATTGAAGAAGCCTAAGTTTTTACTCAATTTAATATACGTTGTTTCCACAATGAAGTCCTAACATATGAGAAGTGTTTGCTGAAGAATATACATTGAGACGTCTTGCATCATATCCTTTATTTTATTAATTTGTGCAGTGAATTCAAGGCTAGATGCTCTTTACTAATATTAGTTATGCTCTAGCTTTGTTGAAGTTTTTGTTGTATTCATAGAGTTGTTTGCTGTTGATTTTGATTTATTAGGTAGGCGCAGAAAGAAATCTCGTGAGCTTATTGTTCTAGAGAATAATTCTGTATGATGGTTTCAAGTGGTTTCTTGATGTTGGTATTCTTATTACTGACCATCCTCGTTGTTGAATGTTCTGATGCCTAAAGTTACAAAGTGTTCACGGTTTTCTCAGTGTTGTTACTTTATCTACTTTGTGCTATTGCCATAAAGCCCATAACTACATTGTACATTCTTTGTTGTATCTATTAAGGTTTGATGAAGATATCAATTTGTTCAATATCTCATATGGTACTTGTTGGAGTTTTTAAGGGTGTTCATTTCCAGGATAAAAGAAAGTTCTATTCTAAAACCGGAAAAGGGTCAAAAATACCAATAACATATTGAAAATGACTTAAAAATATCCTCCTTCCACCTTTTGAACCAAAGTTGTCCTTAACATTAAATTTTAACCTGAAATTGTCCCTTCTGGTAGCAGAAGTAAATATAGAATATATGATCTTTTTATATGGGAGGGGGGGAGTGCAATAATTGATAAGAAATTAAACTAAAATAACTAAAACAGGACATAATCAATAATGGAGAGCAACTTTAAATATGTGTCATTAATTTATTGGTCATATGTAGTTACTAGTTAGACCCAATCCATTCACCACCTGACCCATGAACCCAAACCCTTTTTTAAAAGACCCCATCCCTTCACCCTCTTCATTTGCCCGATGATGAAGGTTGAATCACCTTGCTGCCAGCATCATACCCATGATAAAATGAAAGAACACCGACAATGCCACCCAAGCATTGAACTTGAGCACGGTTGCCTCATCCTGATATGGAATTTGTAATCCGTTTGATTACATACTGCTGTATAACGAAATGCCTAACTGCCTTACATGTTAAAAGAAATAATGGCATTTTGGAAAGAACTATGATGGATCAAAAGTTTCCCTTTTTCTTCCCCACTCTTCTGATGCAATTAAAAAGGAAGGCAGAACTCTTGAGATGCCTTTGTAGAGACAGCAACAACAAACCACATATAGTCCCAAAAGCTGAGTCTGGGGAGGGTAGAGTATATGCTCTGTGGCAACCTTTCGCACCTGCTCGCTGGTTCCTCGTGCACCTTCTTTTATATACTCGAACCATCTTAGTCTCGCTTTCCTCATCTTGTCCGCCACGGAGGCTGCTTCGTTTTGGATATCTTCATTCTTAATCTTATCTCTTCTAATATGACCGCACATCCACCTCAACATTTCCACTTCTACTACTCTTATCTCTTGGATGTGCGGGTTTTTAACTGGCCAACACATTGCTCCATATAACATAGTTGGCCTAACTATCATTCTGTAAAGCTTTCCTTCAAGTTTTGGTGCTATGTTCTCTTATACGATGAGTGATTTCTTGACCTAATGAAAACATAATTGAATTGATTAAAAAATAGGAAAAAAGGAAAAAAAATCTTGAAGGTGGAATTGTAACAAAACCCTAATTGAAGAAAATGACAAAGAAGAAGAATGTAGCTGTGGATAATTCAATAGAGAAATTTAGGCGGAGACACAAAGAAAGAGGGTAGGTTTCATCTGAATATAAAGTTTGGGAAGCAAAACAAATTATAGGCGGCCATAGGAGGTGTATTATTAATTTGTTTTTGTACTTGTCAGATTAATTCTGAGCATGCAGATTCAGAGTTCTTTGATATGCTTCATCTAGTTGTGAGGTAAATGAAGGTTGACTACAATCACTACTTGAGAGCAATCCAATTATCAAATATAAATACCCTAGGGATTACATACAGCGTCAGCCTGCCTTTACTTTTATATTTAGTTGGTCCTAACTGCTTGCAACAACCTTGTTCTATGATCATCATACAAATCATGCTTTTAATTTTCCCGTCATCTTCATTTTTATCGACTGACCTTTTCTTTTTTCTTATTTTGTAACCTCTCTTTTTGCTATGGGCAGACGCCAAAGGTCTATCCCTATGACAACTTAAGAGTGGAGCTCGGAGGAGAACCTTGAACTCGAATCCAGTTGCAGTTGGATTCGCAAATGTGTTTCCTGCTTTTCTTCTCATGTATAATCAACTCTTGAGGCTTTAAACAGTGCAAAATAAATCTTGGTTTGACGTTTGCAACCAATAAACTGACATTTCTGCTGAATTTTTTCATATCTGAGTTTGATTTGCTAGTCAAATCTTAAAGCTGAGTAGATTGATCTGTCTTTTGGAGATTAAACAATTATTATTGAAATTGTTGCTTTTCAATGGTTGCTGAGTAGTAAGTAATTATAGTAGTACTTATGAAGGATAACACAAGGTCGTTGAATTTTTGTGTGATTATAAATTCTATTGTGTTTTTTTGGCCTCTCTATATTTTCCTGGTTTCATCTCTTTTAAGGAAAACATCCAAACACACCAATGAGACACCATGTTAGTTTGGAGTGTTCATGTAAATTTCAAGATTATCTTTTGGAAACAGTCAATACTTTCCTGGTTTTACCAAAGTTTCTTTTTTTTGGGGGGGAGTTTCACTTGGTGTTCAGTATCTGCATTGGATTCTGTTTATTTTGAATTTGTGCTGAGTAGGTTCTAGTAGGAGAGAAACACTCCTTACCGAGTAGGAGAGAAACACTCTTTACCAAGATTTTTTCATTCACGGCATTATATCGTTTTTGGTCCTTTTGTGAAAGTTGGAATATCAATTTTGAAGTTCAATAGCTTTAGCGGACATACAAGCTGCTGTCATCTTGTCGATATTGAGTTATATGAACCCAATACTTTCAACGTGGAGTATGAGTTAATATTTTTGTGGACTATACTCTAGTTTGATGCCTCGTTTACTTGTCACATCAAAGTATACCTTAAAGTCTTTACAAAATCTTAGATATTTCCATCATTGAGCTTACTCAAAGTATCATAACCCACACAAAGTACTATTTCATTAGGGTACAAAAGTTCCAAAGTCCAATCAATGCATTCGTTTTGTTTTTAGTAGGAAAAAATAAATATTACTCCAAGGACACTTAGTTTTCAAAATAAATGGGATTCCGCGTTAAATTCTATCCCATTGTTGCAACATGAGTGAATGTGTGGTTTTTCTCCCCACTTTTTAGGGCTTCCACCTTTAGGCTTTAGCACAGTCAATATTCCTGTCTCCCAAATTAACTAAAATTTTGAGGCTTTTTTAATATTTAAAATAATTGAATTGTTTAAAATTCAAGATGAATATTTGAAACTTTTTCTGTATTTACCCTTTCATTTATTGAAGTTTTATATTTTTTCAAAGACAAATTATACTACATATTTATGACTTCACAAAAGTTAATAGTGAAAAGTATGGCTAAAAATTTGTCTTTGAATATTTTTCTTAATATGTATGCATTGATTTACAAATTCAGTCAATACTTAATATGAGATAGAGGGAATAATATTGAAAGCACGACCTATACTTCCTCCGTATAAAAAAGAAGAATCTAATTTGACATAGGACGGAATTTAAGAAAACAAAAAAAAATCTTGTGATTCTAAATTAAAGTTACGAAATCATTTTTTTTTTTTGATATAGAGAATATCTATGTGTGTGTATAATTCTTTTCCACTTAAATATTAGGCTAAGTTTACTTTGGCTTCTTTTGTTTCTTTTTTATTTTTTATATCTTAATAGATTCATAGAGGAATTCCGAGCTAAAAAATGTGATAGCCTAGAATACAAGGGGCAAAATAGCCACTTTATGGAAGACTCTTTGAAAAATAGCCACTGTGAAAATTCATTGAAAAACACTTCTAATTTTTGAAAAAAAAACATCATAATAGTGTTATGGATTTCATTTCAAACTTAAATAAGTGAAAATATCAAGGATAATTTTAATCTACGATTCATGATACTGAAATGAAGTTTCATTTTTTAAGTTTGAAATCCATATAGTAATCATGAATTTAAAAATAACGATTACAATAATAATATATTCAATAAAATTTTATAAAATTAGGATCTTATTTTTAATAAAGTGTATGCAAATTTTACCAGATTATTTAAAAAAAATTGGCTAATTTCTAAACTACATTGATCCTTCCATTAATGATTTCTTTAAACTTGTATTTATTATTATCCTTTATAATATAATAATACGTGATTTAAATAAAATAAACAAGATTTTGGACTTTTC
>JAOTQJ010000102.1:21778311-21790016 GCA_025642045.1 Solanum sejunctum
CCCCCCCCCCCCCCCCCCCCAAAAAAAAAAAAAAAAGTGATGATATACCCTTGTGTCCACTAATTAGTTATGTTGGTAGTTTTCAGTATAAATATTCTGTAAACCGCCAATATCAATTTCAATTTTCTACTACTACAACGCAAAAAAATAATGTCCAAACAAAAATTCCTCCATTTATCCAAGAACTTTAATTTATGGCCATCCTTTAATCCTCCCAATCTTCTACCAAAGAAAAGATATCCCAGTTAGCTCTCCAAGCAGAGCAACCAAAAACAAAACAAAAAACGAAAAAAACTTCTTTCAATTTTTCTAACTTTAGCTTGCAATGAATGACACAGTTGACAAGCTAGTAATTTTCTTAGCAAAAAGAGATGGAATCGACAAGCTTGTCAAGACTTTCCAGTACGTCTCTAAGCTCGTAAATTGGCACGTCGAGACGACGTACCCTGACATCGCCACTCGTGCCAAGCAATGTGAAGTAGCCTCTGGCCTCAGCCGAAAGGCCTTTCGGAGTGGTCGATTCCTCACAGGATTTAACGCTCTCCGAAGAAGTCCGGGGACGTCCCCGGGCTTCAGGTTGCTAGCCGTTCTCGCCAATTCAGGGGAAATGGTCTATTTCTTCTTCGACCATTTCCTTTGGCTGGCGAGAATTGGAGTACTAGACGCCAAATATGCAAAAAAGATGAGCTTTATTTCGGCATTTGGTGAGTCTGTTGGATACGTGTTTTTTGTTATATCCGATTTTATTCTCATTACAAGGGGATTGAAAGCAGAGAGAAAGCTATTGATGGAAGAGGAAGAGTCTAAGGAAACAAAAGGGGAAATCAAGAAGATTAGAATGGACAGAATTATGAGATTGATGGGTGTGGCTGCTAATATTGCTGATCTTATAATTGGTTTAGCTGAAATTGAACCAAATCCATTTTGTAACCATACAGTTACTCTAGGCATTAGTGGTTTAGTTTCTGCATGGGCTGGTTGGTATCGAAATTGGCCGTCATGAACATGCGATTGATGAAAATATCATATGAATGTAACAAACTTCAGTTATTATACGATGAAATGTTGCAATTTTTACTATGTACTAAGAGTTGATGAACTTTTTCGTTTCTGTTTCGAACTTGGATTTTGTTGTATGGCTTTATATTAATTGCTAAAGATCTTTTACATTATCAGGTCCTTTAAACAATCAATAAACTAACTTATTACTGTTAGGAAATACGATTTGAAGATCTAAGAAGCAGAAGAAAGATTGAGGAAGAAGAAGTTCTTCCTATAGAGAAGGCAAAGAAAGTTACTAGAGAGAAGCCAGAGAAAGTTACTTTCGTGGTAACACCCCAAAAATGGGTAAATTCCACGACGCTATGATTATATATATTAATAATATCTAGATATTTACAATTACACAGAATACATATATATATAAAGAATAAACAGTAGCACCTAACATTTGCAGTTACCAACGAAAGATGATATATTCAGATTTTCAGAAGAACTCGTTGTACTGCTTCTTGATTGCTTTCTTCTCCTTTCTTTGTCCCTTTTATAATTCTTTCTCTTATCATCATGGATGACGTTTTTATCTAGGATGTCAAAATATAAAACACCAAACCAACGAAGAAGTCAATATGCAGTATATATATGGAATGACCTAATATTATCCGCTCTTGGGCCTAGCCCATCACGTATTTGTTCCTTTGGGCTCACCCCAAAAAGCGTCTCACAGTATATAGACTAGTTACATGTGGTATCAGAGCTAGCTCTGAACTAGTACAGTTGTAGGGAAAACCTCAGCGAGGATGCGGATGAGTGCAGGGACGACAATACGTAACGTGGCTCACTTAGGCAAATCCAAGGGAGAGTCCTGGCTATTTAAGTAAAACACTGGTATATACTGTTAGACAAATCCATGATGGATTAGGCCCAAGAGCGAACAGTACTTCATAGTATTGGACCAGGTCGTTACAATATATTGTTTAAAAAAATATTTTACCTAATTCCGCAATGTAATTGGAAACTCAATTGACACAAATGGGTTATGTAACCTAGATCTTTATAACTCTTCTATTCATCTTTTATTTTTATCTGGCAAAAGAACAACAATCATTGGAAGTTAAAGAGAAAAATTAAACTAAAAGTTCTGTTTTAAACCTTCTATTTTACAAGTCTTTTCATGATTATCTTCACTTTACTCTTCCAATGGAAGACCAAATACATCAAAGAGTAGGAAGCATAAAAAGCTAAGTTTACATGTTACAAAATTCAACAATAGGTTTAAATCAATTGGATATGGACAAGAATCCTACCAAGTTTTCATTGTTGTGAATGAAAATGAGGTGGTTGTTGTTCTCTATAGCTGCTTTGTGACCTACGACTCGTATAATCAATGTTGAAGGATTCATAATGTTGGCTAGGACTATCCGGTGTGACTAATGGATCCCCTGTTCCCATTCCTACATATTGTTGCATCACCAATGCTGATGCTGTCATCGCGAAATCTGAAGAAGCTAATAGATCCCCAATGGGACCAAGCTCCGGGCATTCACTCCAGTCGTTTATCCCTGATGTTAACGGGGAGCTAGTGCCTTGTCCTCTACCGACTATGAACAAGTCGTGTGAGTTATCTATTGACCTTATTGCTGCTACTGTCTCTTCTCCATGATTCACCACTTTTTCAATGTAAACTACTGATTCATCATTACCTGTTTTTGTCCTGAATTCTGTTACATATTCCTCGTCCAGCTGTTTTTCCCTATCGTGTTCTGTTTCAACTGTAAGTATACTATGGTCATTCATGTTGTTTGATGAGTCTGATGTTGTTGCGTCCCTTGCTGTTTCTCCAGGGATGAAATGCATAACAGTTAGATTAACGTTGGGATGCTCACTCATTCTCCAAGCATAGGCTAATGCTTCGCGATCATCTGGTCCTCCAAAGAATAACACTGCAACGTGGTGTGCAATTTGGTTTGTTGTTGATCTTGTAGATCCTGTTAAGCCTCTATCTACTAGAATCCCAACGGAGCAAGGTGCATTTGCTAATACATTCTGGTTAATTGCTCGGAATGATGTGTTTGTAACTTCTAGTCCACCGTCAACTGCTTGTTGCTTGTGGAAAGGGATGATGATTAGTGCAACGCGTTTTTCCTCAGCTAACACACAGATGTCTTCGTGCATAGTGGAGTAAGGGGAGATGGCTGTGAGAGGCTGCACGTAGACGCATCCTACACTTTTCTCAAAGTTCTCGAATGCATTGATGATGTGATCTGATTGAGCTTGAGTTCTGTTCATAGCTGGCCTTCCTCTTTTTCGCATGTTATGGACAATAAGCATTCCAGATGCACGGCCAGAGAGTTCGACAAGGTGTAGGGCATATATGCATATTGGCGATTTCTTGGTAGGACATGATGCTTCAAGAAGACTTATAATTGATGGAACAATTTTAGGTGAATGGATGCTAACAAGAACTCGAAATTCCCTAAACTTTGTTTTTTGAACTGTTCTTCTCTTATATGGGGTGAAATTTCTTGATGGTTTGTAGACTATTGTCACAAAAGGAGTGATGATTGCCGTCATGCCTAGTGCTACAATCACTAACATAGCAAAAGATTTTTCATCAAGAACCTGCATTTACATGGAAGTATTTAGTAACGATTTTCGTGTTATGACAAATAGATGAAAGTACTACTCTTTTCAACTGTGATACTGTTTAATCTGACATAAAGTTTAAAAAAAAAATGTATGTTTGACAGACTAAAAAGAAAAATGTATCACAGAAACTGGGGCAGAGAGAGTTAAATGTTGATTACCTTTTGGTCTTTACCAACATTGAGGACAATCATCTCAACAAGGCCTTTAGCATTCATGAGGAGACCAATAGAAAGGCCTTCATAAAGTGGCATTTGGTAATAGATAGTTACTACGACTACGCCTATAACTTTGCCAGCACAAGCCAAGACTATAACAATACATAAAATTCCCCATGTTGCAGCACCATCAATAGCAGAAATCTCGGTCTTGAGACCACTAATCGCGAAAAAAAGTGGTAACAAAAGCCCCGAAACAAAGTCCTCTAGCCTTTCTATAAGTGTCAAACCAAGAGGACCACTAGGGATAATCAAACCAAAGATAAAAGCACCAAAAACAGAATGTGTTCCAATAACATCTGTTATAAATCCAGAAATCATAACTCCTGTGAGAATGAGACATATATTGAACTCACTAATCGATTCGCCTTCTGGTGTCTGTCTAATCCTCCTTCCAATCAATGGCTTAACGATGAAAAAGCAAACACAAATAAAGGCAATGCTTGAGAGGATCACCCAAAGAGAAGCTAAACTCTTGTCTTTATCCTCAGAAAAGGCAATTGCAAAAGCTAAGACAATCCATGCTACCATATCATTAATAAGTGAAGCAGACATCGCGATCCTCCCAATTTCAGAGTTGATAAGTTTAAGCTCCGCAAGTATTCTAGCAAGAACAGGAAATGAAGTAACAGAAAGCGCGAGGCCAAGGAAAAGAATGAAAGTTCCTTCTTTTGTGTTTTGTGTTCTCTCATGCAACAGGAAGGAGAATGAACTCCCTACTATACATGGCAATATCATCCCTGCTATTGCTATACTCAATGATTTTTTACTGTTTCGACGAAGCACAGCAATGTCCATTTCTACTCCTATTAGAAATAAAAAGTAAAGAAGCCCAATATTTGCCATTGTTTCAAGTACCATCACACTTCTTTGAGGAAATATTGCATTAGCAAATGTGCTATTTCTTCCCAATACTGATGGACCCAAAATTACACCACCCTGCCACCATTTTGCACAATATTAGTATATAAGTCTAGTATATAAAACAACATTATGCCATTCAATTCCTCCCATACAAATTAATTATGGTCATACAATGTATTACTCATGAGTGAATTCAATCCATCTTGTTTAACAGAAAAACGAGTGATCAATATCAACATGATATATCATTAACTATTTTACCAAAGAAGAAGATTATCTTGACCAATAACAAGTATTCTTTCATGATATTTAATCCTCTTATAGTCGATTTTGCTTCACCATTGTTATGTCATGATCAGTTCTTAGTCATTTTGTCCAACAAGAAAATACAGTTGACATTGGTCTAACAACCATTAAGAAAGAGGTCGTTTGGTAGCTAGATAAGAAATCAGTTATTCATGTATTATTAGTGGGTGTTTGTATTGTCTTATTTTTCTGGCTTTTCGCTTTTAAATACTTTTTAAGTTTTGAAAATGTTTAGGTAATAAAAAACGATGCTTAAAAGCATTTTTTTAAAGCTGAAAAAGTATAAAAGAGAAAAAGAAGCCAAAAATCAAAAGTAGGAGGTCCTCGGCTGGAGTTTGGCTTTTAACTCAAAAATCACTTAAGAAAAAAAGTCAATCCAAACACTTCCTTAATTTTTGTATATTTGTATGATGTTTGGTCATATATAGAGAAAATATCTTTGCAAATCAAAAAGGTAATTTGGTCCTAAGCTCTCGCTTTGCATAGACTCTAAGGAAGAGTTGGACCATATAACCTCTATTATATACCTCGCATTCCTGCCGGAGGTTATCTCTAATTTTTGAATTCATTTCCTTTGGTCATAGGACGATAATTCATATCATTACACCAAGACATCTCCCTTATAGCTGATGTACATCGACAAATAATGAAAAAATTGAAAATGCAATCATATAGCAATATAATTTTAGGGAAATTTAATAAATTACTTACAAGAATCTCAGCAATAACACGAGGTTGACGAATAGGTTTCAAGATAATAACAAGAAGTCGAGTAATGGCAACCACCAATGTCAATTGCACTATGAAAAGTGGCAATGAATAATCAAGTGGATTATCACCTTGCCATATCCCATTTGTTGTTATCATTGTTGGTGCATAACATACTATCATCGATTCCTCCATTTGGTTTCGGGCATTCGTTACTATTATATCGTCCGCCATACTGATTAAATATGATCCAAATATATCGTTCTTTAGGTTACAGGTTCAAATCACATATATCATTACTTTATAACTTTTTGAATTCGCTTATTAGAATTTCTGACTCAGTCACTGCTAGACGTAAACATTAATGAATGCCATGCATGCATGTTTTTGTGTGCTTGTAAATAAGCTCAACGAGAAAGAGAAAAAGGATAAAGTAGAAAATTGTTTAGGATAGAACTTTGAGGGAAGAGGGTTGAAAATTTTCTTATTTTTTTGGATTTGATGAGGTGATAAAGTACACTTAAAAATTATAGTAACTACAAAAATGGGAACAGCAGTAAACATAACCACAGAAATGCATGAAAGTAGCATGATTGTTAAAAGTGAGACACCATTTTGTGACACTAAAAAAACTGTAATTTAGACCAAGGGAATTAATAATTTAAATAGACCCAAATATAATTTTAAAAAACACAGTTATTCTTAAGAATTTATGCTCTAATAAATAAATTATCATTCAACAACAATAATATTATCCCAATGTCTCAAAGACTTCCGCCCATTGCGGAGTAAGGGGGGTCGAGTGTACGCAGCCTGACCCCTATGTTTAAAAACATAGCACGACTATTTCCAGATAACTCATGATTAGTGTTGAAAGTTGCATTGACTAATTACTACTTTACAATTGAAAAAAGCGCAAACAGTTTAAAGAGTCATTTTGCTTTATTCCATCATACCCCAAAGCCAAAGAATTATGAATCTTTGACTCCATCTGAAATTAAAGAAGAAAATAAATTATCATTCAGTAATAAAAATACTTTTAAATATTTTTTTAAGATAAAATAACAAAAATAAACTAAAAGCTTATACTAGTTAGGACTAAAATCACTTCAAAACACTTTTAAAAAGCTTGATCCAAACACTAATTATTGCTCAAAATGACTTTTTAAATTTATTTTGGTCAAACACAAATTATTTCTTATCACAATAGTTTTTTTTTTTTTTTGCCTAACTCCCTATAATCAAGGGAATACATCTGACGATAATTTTATGACTTAATTAAAAAAAGAAAATTAGTACTCATAAACATTCTTACCAAAGCACCTTTGTGTTTAGTTTTAGTTATACTTTGTTAACTGACATAAACATAATTATTGAAAGATATTAAAAGAAATTATTTAAATTTCTTTGCCTAGTTTTAGAAAATAAGAGTTAAATTATCATTTTGTATCTATTTTATTTTAGTTCTATATTTAAATGATTTAAAATAATTAATTAGGAGTAATATATAGTATAATCAATTGAAGCAATCAAGGAATTAACAAACACGTCAATCATCAGTTGCCTGCTTAAGCAGCTGGATCAGACATGTCCATCATTAGCTTTCTGCTTATCTTCACTTACGTATTGTTTATATATAGTAGTACTTCGTCAGTCTCATTTTAAATAGCATTCTTTCCTTTTTAGTTTATTCCAAAAAGAATGTGACTTTAATTTAATTGGAAATATTTAACTAAAAAATTTATTTTTTTACCCTTAATAAAATAATTCTCAGTCACACAAACATCTAAAAATTATTTTAGTCTACAAGATTCAAAAGGCTTTTTTTTTCTTAAACATTATGCCAAATTAAAGCATATTACTAAAATGAGACGAAGAAAATAATTAATTATATACCTATTTATACACCAATTATACATTGACTACGGATAGAAACTATTAAGATTATGCAGGTAAATCTATCTTAATTGACTGACTAAAATATGCCGACACATGCACCAAATCAAATGCTAAAATGAACTTGAATTAAATGAACAAGGGTATTTTACACAAATTTCATATTTTTTTGAGTTAATTTTAATTAATATATTATTATTTTTTTAAATTATCAAAAATTTATTCTTTTTATAAAAAAATAAAATCAGTGATACATATCAAAAAGATAGAAGCATTAAAGGATTTTAACTATGATACATAAAGAAGTAGAGACTGTAATTTGTATCGATAAATATTGCAGTTTTATATTATTTAATAAATTTTTATAACTTTTTTAAAAAATTAAAATTATATGAAATTATATAAACATAAGTTATATATTTTTGTATTTTTTTTATGAACAATGAATTGGTGCATCCAAACTTAAAAGTAGACAAACTTAACAAATAAATGTGTATGTGTTAAATATAAAAGTCAATAATTGGAGTGGTAATTATTGTCATTAATTGTAATTTTTTTGGTCCTACTCTTTTTGTCTTTTATCTATTTGCAAAGTAAAAGTTTGTTTGTCTCTTTGCCAGTCTGAAACCTCGAAGAGAAAGAAATCAAAAACAAGGTTCACATGATGCCTCGGAGCAGGGGCGGAGCCATCAGTACTGTATAAATTTATGATTAGATATGATTAAAATTATATTTATTTCTAAAAAAGTCACTAAATATATATAAATTATTAATTTAAATTTTTATAATTTTAAAAAAATAAGAAATTTATTAAATTAAAATTCTGACTTTATCTTATTTAATTTTCGTGAAATGAACCAGACAAATACTCCAGTATTTACTCTTTGGTTAATTATTTTGTTTATTTATTTTCCCAGCAAGCTAACTACAAGACAATTCAATAACACTTCCAATCAATCTGAGATTTTATGCTAATACTTTAGATTAAAGTTCAATTTAGAATGCAGGCACGGCCGATAAAAAAAATAAATTTTTGACCTATAAAAAAGAATAATATACATATTATAAGAAATTTTTACACTTATTAAAACATATCATTTATTGTCTTAGGTAATTAATTATTTTATTTTCAAGATGTAGCAAATTAATTTCACATTTCAAAGGACTTAGCTATATATATCGTCCAAGTAATTGATGGCGTAAAAACATATTTATTTTTACTGCATATATAATCCAAATCCATAAAACTAAATTCTAGGTGTAAATTATATAAAGTAAAGTTTTTCAAATTTTGCACGATAAAAAAGAAGATTGATTTTTATAAGATTTTCGATCAGATGTTCCATATTTATATCAAAGCTCAATTTTATTCGAATGAGACACAATAAGATCTATTTCTAAAATGAAATTTTTAATAATTTATTTTAAAAAAATTTCAATACTCAAACTCGAAATCATTTCAACTCATATCACTCCTTAAAAGAAAATTGAATTTTCCCTTTTGAGCTTAGCATTCTAATAGAAGGATTTAATAAATAAACAAATTATGATAATCTCCAAAATACAATATGTAATCCACAGCTTAAGGAAAATGCCTTAAAATCTGTGTAAAAATGGACACTTGTGAAATAGTACAACAAAAAAGACTATTCACGGACTATATAATCAGAACTCACGGATTGGATATTGAAGTTAGCAAACAAAGATCCAAAATTTCCATTACAATTTTACAGTACACCTAATTACTTTGGAATTCCTCCATCTACGTGTTGCTCTCTCATGAAATTAATTCCTTCACGGGTTACACATACAATACATCTATAAAAACTATAGTCTATATGAAAAACTCAAGAACATTACATTAAAGAAAAAATAATGGAATTAAAAAAGAGTTGAACAATAATTTTTTTGTGTCGTACAAAAAGAAGAAAAACTATGGGTTCATCAAAGATTTCAGCAATGTTCTTCATTTGTATGATTTTTATGTCAATATGTTTGGTAACACCAGCTTATGCTTCATATGGTCAATGTCCATGTCGTCCTCCTTATGAAAGACCTAGTCCACCTGGCGCTATTCCGCGCCCTCCACATCCTCCTAAATCTCCAGGTCATCATCACCCTCATCCACCTAAGTCTCCCGGTAGGCCCCACCCACATCCATGGACTCCACGTCCGCATCCACCACCAACCACCAAACCGCCACCTCGTGGACCACCTCCCAAGGTCTTGCCACCTATCGTCTTTCCACCGCCTGTCGTGTCACCTCCTATCACTCATCCACCTGGCATTTCGCCTCCAATCACTCGTCCACCGCCTGGTATTTTGCCACCTATAGTCAATCCACCTGGCATTATTCCCCCAATCACAAGGCCACCTGGCATTATCCCACCAATCATAAACCCTCCCGGAACTTTCCCACCAATAACAAATCCACCTGGAGGAGGATTTCCGCCACCATTTGGTGGTGGCGGGTATCCTCCTTACGCACCTGCACCTCCTGGTGGAGGTGCGCCAGGAGGTGGTGGTGGTGGAGGAGGTGGAGGCGTTCCAGGTATTGTGCCGCCTCCACCCGCCACGTGTCCAATAGATGCATTGAAACTAGGGCTTTGCCTTGATGTTCTTGGAGGATTAGTACATATTGGGATAGGGAATCCAGTGGAACATATATGTTGTCCAGTATTACAAGGATTGCTAGAGCTAGAAGCTGCAGTTTGTCTATGCACAACAATAAGGCTTAAACTTCTAAACCTTAACGTTTTCCTTCCACTAGCACTTTCAGTTCTTGCACAATGTGGTTTAACTCCTCCTCCTGGTTTTGTTTGTCCTCCTCTTGTCTGAATTATTTACTAAGGTTTTTAATTATGTTGTTCTTTCGTTTGTAATATTATGTACGAGGTTAAGTGCAAATAATTATGAGTTACGTTCCTAAGTATTGTTTTTAATACCTGTCTTTTTATGTTTTGGCCGGTACTTTATAATTTGCTCCCACAAATTTGATTTCAGAAACTTGATAATAATAATATTGGCATGTGGGTTCTTATATAATACTCTTATGATAAGAGTTTCGAGCATTTAAGTTTCTCTAAATCTTATCTGAGCGATATAGAGATGAATCTCAGAAACTATAGTAGCAAAGCCATTTTGTCACTTGATATTTTTCATCCCATATTTAAATCATGTGTGAAAGTAGATGGAGATATTCAATTATCACTAACATTTGCATTAAAAGAGATATTTAGCGTGGCATTAGATTTTCCTTTTAGCAGCAATATTTACAATAACTGAGTTAATGTCATTTTTTGTTAGCGATTATTTTTATGGAGTGATGATTATAAATATTATATTTATTATTGATGTTAAATATAATATAACATCAATTATATTACTGTTGTTAAATAATTATAAGAAAATCCTTTTTTTTGGTTATTGTGGAAGTTGCACAGTTAGATTCTTTTTCAATAAAGTACTTATACATGAATTAGTGCAACTTTTTTTAGGGGGTAATTTTTCACGTTTTGAACTATAAAAACATTGCAAACAAACAAAGTTCTAAAAACTGTAATTCATCACTTTTCCAGCAAAACCCCAATATATGTCAATTAGATGTCGTTTGGTGAAGTATAAGGTGGAATATTCCAAGACCTCGCATGAGATAAAATTTATATTACCGCAATATAAATTTAATTTCAGACTTCATCGCTAAATAATATCTCACCTTATCCAATGCAATTTGAAATTACTTTTTTTCTATCTCTCAAATGACATAAATTAATTCTATGAATAATAATTCCTAAATAATTTACTCGGCATTTAAAGGACCCGTAATATATAGTTGTAATTTAGCCTACAAGTGGCCAAATTGGCGAACCGCGTAAAAATAAAGTAAACAAAGGTATGATGAAAAAGAATGTTGTTGAATTTTGAGAGTGCGGACGTCAACGTCAGTTACTTTTTTCGTCAATTTAATTTGATATAATATTTAACAAAAAAAAAAAATAATTAAAAATTTATGATTTAAAATTATTATTTTTAAATATTTGTGTGACTAAAAATTATTTAATCAAAGAT
>JAOTQJ010000102.1:21816527-21831732 GCA_025642045.1 Solanum sejunctum
GTATAAGAAATATTTATAAATTATATCAAAGTAAATATTTTTATGTATAAAGTAATTTTTAAAATTATATATATAATATCGGATTGATTTGATCTCGAATTACAACAACAACAACATATCCAGTGAAATCCCACAAGTGGGATCTGAAAAGGGTAGAATGTATGCAGATCTTACCACTATCTCATAAAGACAGAATAAACTAGATGATTTGATCTCGAATTGACTTTCAAAAATTATAACAAAAATCAATCAAAGTCTAGTCATTTTTTTTTTCAGTACCAAATCGGAAATCAACTTTTTTCCTCAATTTACAATTTTGATATAATTTTTGCTCCATTTATTCACTCCTAATTTCCACCTAATATAAGGATCGATGTATGAAGTGTGAACTAAATCAACAAGTCATGAGAATGACATCAAAATAAAAATGAACATGAATTGAAAGAAAGGTCCCAGGGTGCCATGATGTGATTGGATAGATGAGATTTCTTATCTAACAGATCAGAAATAGTGCATTAATTATGAGTTCGACTGAACATAATAGTTATAATTAATTTCTGTATATATGTTTAAAATTTCAATAAGTTAATATAAAAATAGATTTCAAATTCACTAAGTCAACTGAATTGTGGTCGAATCCGAACTTGAAGTCGTAAATTAAAGTTAAAATCTGAAGATCTCTTTTATTAACTAGAAATCTTGAGAGTGAGCAGAATTTTCACCAAGAGATAACTTTTTATTTTCCATTTATTTTTACTTATCCATATTTAATTTGACACAACTCTTATATTAAATAACTAATAAATGAAATTATCGCCATTTGAATTTGATAAAGTCAATGTATTAGGAAATGATAATAGCCTATAATGAAGGTAAATTAAGGATAAATTATCTCTTAATTTCCTGGAGTTTACATGTACTTGTAGTATAGTTGATAAGGAAAAACGGACGAAGAAAGTACTATATAATAAATAAAACTAAATAAAAATTTTGACCATATATATATATATAGTGTAATTTTCTAGTGAAGGAGTCTCAGATAAACCCTTTTCTGTGTGGCTCCGTCCTTTTAGAAGGAAACTGCTCTTCGCCTAAAAAAAATATTCTACGCAAAGTAATTTTGCATTAGTCGAATCAGTAGATTCTGAATAACATGTATATCATTGGTTATAAGAAAAGAAAGGTCTCTGTAGGCTTTTGTTTGTGAATGGGACATGAAGTTGAAAGATAGAAACCAGGCTGACTTATGAAGTAAATAAACTTTATAAGATGCAAATTGGCAGAAATTGACAAATTATATATACACCATTATTGTCTCTCGTTACTCAAAGTCTCCAGTAACAAGTTGTATGCAGTGAACACGACGATGTCAATTTTAGAATCTTAAAATGTCACAATAATTCTACCAAAGGGCCACGTGATTTTTTGGTATTTAACTTATACAACGTCATGTTCTTGAATAGGGACTTATTAATTAGTGTATTCCAAAATTACTGACAAGTATATTCTTTTTGGCACTGTATACAATTTGAGACGTTAGATATAACCATAACACCGAAAAAATTATTTTACTAGCTTTATTGTGATAATTAAATAAATTATAAGAAAATAAATAAACTAGTTGAAATTTTGAGGAAAAATAATGCTGATAAGTACACATATACTAGTTAATTAGCTAACATAGCTATAGTTAATTATAACTCGAGGAAAACATCTAGCTATAATTACAATTTGAGTTTTGTAAAATTCTCATGATTTATACAAACATTATGCGCAATCATACTTGTATGCGAATCAAATTATATAGTAAAATATACAAACACTATAAATTGTACATAACGAATTATACAAACATTGTGCATGAATTACATAGCAAAATATACAAATGTTATACAAAAACTGCAAAATGTATTGTGAATTATACAAATGTATACAAATGTTGCGCAAATTATATAAACTCTACTATAATTATAGTTACGAAATATAATTATCCAAATTATAGTTATAGATTATAATTAAAGTATTTTTGAGTACCCGGTTACATAAAAATTGGGTTGATTTGGGTTTATGATCCATTTATTTAGCTCATCTTGATCCTGTTCATTTCAATTGAAGTGACACTTGGGTAGGTTGATATATAACCTATCCATTTATTAATTTAAGTCAATTTAATTTGCTCAAATTCAGTCTAACTTATCGATTTCACACTCCTGGCTTACCCCAACTACCCCATTACATTGTTGAATGAAATTTTTTTTACCACTTGGCTAAAATTTAATTATTTTGGTGTTCCATATTGATGGCCAGACAAAAAGAATCATGGGAAAGTAAGTATTTGCAATTCATTTTTTGTTTTTCGTAGAATAATTTTTCTTTTACTTTGACTTAAAAAGGTTCTTTTAGTGAATAATTTTGATTTCTATCTTTAGAATTATTTTTAAAAGGTAAAAATAAGATTCTTTTTATCGTGCTGACGTATGTAGAAGTTCGATGGTGAATTTATATATGAACCTGATAACTTTTACTCAGACTCTCTTCATATATTCATTAGTAAGTATATTATTCTTAAATATATTTATATACTTATATACTCATAGTGTTGTATGGTATTATATTTTTACGAAAAGAAGCTTATAACATTTTTGATGAGATGAGGAAAATTGATCACGGGTCACGAATAAAAATAAATAATTGCTACTTATTGAGAAGAGAAAACTCGAACATGATCATCATTGACTACAAAAGGAAAGCAACAATTGAAAAAATAAAATAAAAGGAAATAAAGTGGACTTTAATTTGGATCAAATTATTGAAATGAAAAAAAAATTGAAACTGTGAAGAGGAAATTCGAACATGTTTCAATGAGGCTAACGTTGAATTACATTATAGATCATGATGAAAAAAAAAAATACATTTTCGATTCTCTATGGTTGTCTAAATAAACATAAAAAAGACAAATCAGAAATGGTCAAAGTAATAATTCATAACAGCAAGCTGTTTATTACTAGATTAATTTATGTTTGCTGGATTAATTGAATAAATGGAGAGACAAATTCCAATATTTATGTGTTACAGCATGACGTTAGAGGCAGACAAGATGCATAGTGCAAGGCCGCAAAGCCAATTATTCTACTAATGACCCTGCCTAAGATGATACTTTCCCATATACAGCAAAAACATTTGTGCCTCCAATTCCAACACTAATTATTATTTTCAACTAATTCTTTTCTTAAGTAACTTTATAAAGTAGTGGTCATATTTAACTTTTCAAAATATAATATGAAAAAAAGGGCAAGTTTGGTACACTAAATTTTTTACTATGCGCAAGGTTCAGGTTTATTGTATATACTTTTACGTTGTATTTCTGAAAGAGGTTGTTTCCTAGGCTTGAACCTGTGATCAGATGGCAACAACTTTACTAGTTACTCCAAGGTTTCCCTTTAAAATATAATTAATAAAGTAAATTTAGTAAAACAAATCTCTAATTTAAATAAACGTTTTCCGCAAGGGACATGTCTTACTTTGTTTTAGTATTTGTTCTTTTATTATATTTTATTTCTTGCATTTTTATTATTACCTTTTCTAAACTGTCCTAGATTGTTTTTTTCGAAGCTAAGATCTGTTGGAAACAATTTTTTTATCCCTGAGATAGAAAAGGTCAACGTTACACTCTATAATTCTTACACTTACTATATGAGACTATACTAAATATGTTATTGTTGTACGTGAATCAAGTAAAATGTAACAAGTAGATCAAAGTATTAAAATATCACGCTAAGGTTGCCCTTTCAGCTTCTCAAATGGATAGAGTGGACTAATAATTGTTAGAGTTGATACTAATTAATTAATTGCCATTTAATTATGAATGAATTATTCTCTATAATATAATTACCATGGAGCTAACTCACGTGGAAACAACCCTTCTCTCGAAATCTCACGTGTATTAATTGATAAACCAAAATCTTGATTATTGTGATATACATATAGTTAAAATGGTTATTAAAACCGACCATCAAAAGCAACTTTATACTTAACGAGTTTAACCTTTAGGGGTCGTTTAGTGTGAGATATAAGATATAATAATTTTGAGATAAAATATAGGATTATTTTATTCAATATTTAGTTAGAGGTATCAGATAGTCCTAGCTAGAATTATTTATCCCACCATTTTTATTTAGTGATGGAATAAGTTATCCCATATATATGATGTTCCTAAGATTAGTTATCCCAATATAACATGTTCCCAGCCAAACGACCCCTTAAAATTCTTATAGCTGAATATAAACATTAAAATTCGTGTTAAAAAATATTAAATTTAGTTGAATCAATATTCTAATCCGCGTAACTTTGGCCTTAAATTAAATAAAGTAACCTACTGTTATGGAGTTTAGAAAATTATCATATAGCTATATACTTATATTGCTTTCTGGATAATAATAAATTTAACATGTGGTAACATGTACGGCAAAATAGTTTATATATAATTTCAAATAGTTATATTGCTTTCAGTATAATAACAAAATTGAATACTCCTATTAAATATAAACCATTTTGCCAAGTGCCAACACGACTAATATTAAGACGTAGTTAACAAGTAGTACCACATATTAACAGCGACTATAATTGAGTATGGTCGTCAGCAATTGACTTAAAGTAATCTAATATGACTTTGTAACCACAAGATTGGTTCTAATTGGTCCTACAAATACAAAACAAAAAAATTAGAGAAAGTAATATTTACTAATTTAAATTAAAAATTAAAATCCTTTTGTATGTAAATTGGTTACGCATGTTGAAATGCAAACTGGACATAATTTAATTAAACATGATAAGCAGCTCAATAATGATGATATCTTTAACTTTTCTGATGTTAACCTAATTGCATGACGATCATGTCTTAAATAAGATATAGATTTTGAAATTCAAATAATTAAGGATTTCTTTTTTCATGTTTAATCAGAGGATTCAAATTTAAATAGTGAAAAGTGAGTCATTTTTTTTTAAGAAAAAGTTTTATCTTCTATGATAAGATATTTTTGACATAAATCTAAATTAGTCGAATCTCAAATACCAAGTAAAAAATATAACAAAATATTAAGATTATGATGACTACAAAAGAAAAATGATGTAACTTGATTTCTTGAAAATGAAATATATAGCTTACGCAATTCTTATTTGGAAGCATTCTGTATAGCCTATCAAATTAATAGAATTAATGAGATCATCGTAGAAAAATTAACAAATAAAACAAGTTTGGGGTCCTTATTTTTCTTTGTTCCTAACCTGTTGGGGTCATCAATGAAATAATTGACAATGCATGTATTATTACTAGTGGATAAAACATGAAAATATAAACAAAAAAATCCTCAAAATAATAATACTAATATAATTATAGTCAGCTAGCTAGTCCATGGGGGCAACTTCTCTATTCTCTACTCTCTCTCCTCTATTATACATTAAAATATTTTTACATAATTTTTTATCTCGTATTTAATATCTGCATTGAAACTCAAACTAATTTAGAATTACATCAAATAGAGTTTATCCAGAGAAAACACCATCTACTAAGGACTGTTCTATACTCAAAAATTAAAATCAAAATCTCTAATTATTGAATAACAGTCTCATCTACTATACTATATTGTGAAGCGATATTAAAATACTAGTATTATGGAAATTAAACAACTAGAATATTGGTGTGGACTTCAAGATTCAAGAATTTTTTTTCAATTAATTGTTATGATTGGTCCATTTGACACTTCCTGTTTGCAGGCTGGCTCTTGGAGCTCATGAAAGAATATGCAAAAAATATTTTTTTTTTCCTTTCCCTATCTTTGATTCCCCCTTTGAATCTATCTGCAATTCATGATTTTTAAATTAAATATTTTTTTAAAAATAAAATAAAATGACGTGTGGTGATGATTCAGAGGAATTGCTAAATATGCACGTAATTCTCACTTATTATGATTCTTTTAATTTAAGGAAATCGAGAACAAGACATTAATGCTAATATATAAAATATGAATTTATGTTGATATGTGTAATATTATTTTCATTTAAAAGTTTGAGAAATAAATTTAAATATTTTTTATTATATTTATACCATGCTATTCATTTTCACAAGCAAGCACATAAATATTTATTTATCTATTAATATTCCATATACCACGATTTGACCGTAATAACTCGTAGGACTAATTAACTCTATCTTTTTTCCGATATCCATCTCTACATTATCTACACTTTAATTTTTATTAGTAGAACTTAAAAATAGTTATCATTTCTTTAGACTTATCATATTAAACAGAACTACGTACAATGATTTCGTAAGTGATTAATTAGATAATATAAATATTTTTATTCAGTTAAAAATATACTAATTTATTTGGTTCTGATAACTTTGATTGGTGATAAAGAATACTACTAGCAAAAGGGTCGATGAATTCAAATATCGAAATGGACCCTCTTAGAACCGACCAATAATGTCCTTTTTAAAAAACCTAATTTTTATCTGTTTTCCTCATTTATTTATTTTTTGTCTAAAATTTTATTGGTCAACTCCTAATATTTAAATCATTTATGAGTCAGATTTATGTAGTTATGAACTTGTAATGTATCCCTACAAATCATGATGATCAAATTTTCGCAATTACCGACATGGATTGTAACATATATTATATAGTTATGAGTGTTCTTCTAAATTAAATTTTTTGGATCGAATTTTTAGGAATAGAAATAATTATATTGAAAATATTGTGAAATTATTTGTGTACTCCAATACGAATAGCAAATTCATAATTAACGTGAGTCAAATTTCATTAACTTTGCTTGCTACGTGAGATTTTTTTTTTACTTAAATTTATATCACATTTATTTTGATTGATACTTTTGTAGAGCCAAACTAATTTGATTTAGCTATTTTTAGACAGTTGGCTAAAAAAATTTCACGTGCTTGACCATAAATCCATTATGTATAATTATTGACGATTTATATCCGATGTAGAATTAATGCATTTATAGATATACAATGATTGAACATTAATTTATATATTGCATATTGACTACAATTTGTGGAAAATAAACATAGAATTATTTTATATTACAAGGTTGATTTATTAGGTTTTGTATAGATTAAAAAATTTTGAAATTTAGACTGACCTTTTATTTTATCATCTTAATTGTTCTACTTATATCTATGAGTTATCTACGTGTTTTCTTTGTTAGATGTTATAGTACTGAACATTAAAGGACAATTAAAGCTTATAAACTCCGCTAGAAAATACTAGTAGAAAACATTTAAAATAAAAACTGGCCTAAAGGTGATGAATGTTAGTTAAACCCCTACCAATATTTCCACTAAAAGGAAAAAAGAAAAAGATCGACTTAAAAAAAAGGAGTGGAGGTTAAGTCAAACCCATACAAAATGTTTCTTTTCAAATAAAACTTATTTAGTTGTCTATTTTGACTTTCCAGGGAATAAGAAAACCACTAAAATTCAGAAAATAATTTGTGCCATAAGTATTGATCCTTTCTTTATAATAGGAAAGTGTCAAAGTGTCTCACTTAGTTGAGGGAATTTGTTGTTTCCTGTGTCTTTCTTACCTTATGAGTCACCTTTATTTTTATTGAATTATGTTCAAAGTTCTTTTATAGATGAGGACCTGATTTATATGAAAATAAGTTGAGAAATAAATTAAAAATTGAATAATAAGATAAAATGATAGAAAACTCAAGCACCATTGTTGTCCTTCAATTGTATTTTTTAAGAGTGAAAATGGAAACTCTTTTTGATTGTGAAAGATGATGTGTAAAAGATTAGGTTTCCCAATATTTGATAAGACATGGTATAGGAAAATCATTTTACTTGGAGTAATTCTATGAACTAAGAGGCCTGTCATAGTATAGCATTCACGAGCCAAAAAATTGGTTACTGACAACGTATTATTTTCAGTTGTTAATTTTATTCATGTGCAGACAGTTTTAACATAGGATCATGTCTCATTTCAAAATTTGTCAAATCATCACAACTACACTTTAACAAGTACAAATAACACGTTTGAAACCCATAAAATAAAATGAAATATGGGTTAAAAATATCAGATCTTAAAGTTAAAATTCAAAAATCACTTTTAATTTACCTAATATAAAATATAGTGCTCACGCTTTATATGTTCAATCGTGATCGTGCTCAACCCTGTGAGATTCTTATGAGTTGGCTTTCGAAGAAAAAAACAAAGAGATTTTAAAGCAAATAGTAGAAATAACTCAGTTAACACGTGTTCTTATTATATGCTGAGACAAAAATAGAAACGTCAGTGTAGTGGTAAACCATAAGATTTGTCGAGCACCAATTGATCTTAGCCACAATATTGTCTATATAGTAATCAGAAATTCCACGTTTTATGTGAGTACTAAAATTATTCTATCTGATAGGTGTAACAAATATATTATTAGAGCAAACACTCCTTTTATATATGATGATTAATGGGAAAAATCACGTTTAATGGGGAGTGAAAATATTAAAATAGGTATCAAAGTCGGATGTTTTCGAACTCCATATTCTAACAATAAGTGAAGTTCTAACAAAGGACAGGATACATTAGTTCTTATTGTTGAATTATCTTTATGTTTAATGTATCATGTTTTAAATATTATCTGTTGATATTTAAAAACTCTAATTTTTATATTCAAAATTGAATCAATGTATCTGAATTGCCATGTGTTTAAAAAAAAAATTTATAAATTGAAAAAAGGGTATGAAAAAATAGTAATTAACTCTTTACACTATGTAATTTTTGCAAACCCTATATTTTTTTTAATCTCAATTGCATTAAGAGTGTGTAAAGTTAAAATATACTATTTCCCATTTTAAAACATGCTTAATAATTGAAAACCACAGATTAAGACATTGGATTAATGATTTGTAATTTAGTCAACATGTTATAATCGCAAAAAGAGAAAACTCTTAATGATCACTTTGAGTAACCATTTTTTCTTAAAACTGTCCAATTTTAGCACCTAATTCTATAATTAATCTTGATATAACTTTGGTGAAAAAATAACTAACCTCCGGACAAATCAAGATTTAAGGATATTATCAATTCTATCAAGAAAATTTCTATCTAATCCTAATAATTGATGCGTATAATATCAAGAGACAACTTTAATTTGTTTGTATGAGTTGTTCTACGCGTATTAAAAATTGTGTCCCCATAAGTTTGCTTATCCTAAAAGTTGGCTACAATTCTTCAATCAATTTTTTAAGTAACATTGATGAAAGAGATCGAAAATGAAAGATCATGTGTTTTGTATCCACATATACTGTACCCTTGGTCCTCAAAGGAAATGGATATGCATGGACCACGTTACGTTGAAAGGACGAGAGTTTTTTCTTAGTACAAAATAATTTAGATAACATACAAAATTATACCGATCATTGTTGTACAATTAGTAAAGAAACACGCGTGACATGCTAATTGTTGGTACTTAAGTTGTAAAATGGCAACTTTTTTATAGGTCAAAGCACTTAGAAAAGTAAAATTGTCTTTAGTAATTTCTTTTTTATATTCTTCTTCTTTTTCTTTAGCTGTCCAAATCTGGAAATTTCACACTTCTTCAATTTATATGTTTGTCTTTACTCGTTAATCCTTATTCAGTTCCTAAAGTTTGGCAAAGTTTTTTAATCATGATAATTTTTCTTTTGTCAAGGTGCCTTTTTTTTATTGGTAAGTTATAGAAGTGGTGGTGGGTGGAAATTGGAAAAATATCATCAAATAATGGTGGGAAGAAAAGGTGAAAACGGGCGATCGATCTTTTTTCGAATTTATACTACTATTAATAATGCGTTTAGCGATTATAACAAAATAATTTTTTTAATAAATTAAGTACAAAGAAGGGTGATCAGAACTTATCTTACCAATCTTAATTCTCAACTAACAATTATGAAAAAAAATAAAGCTAGAGAAAATAATTAATTCTATTTTATCAGTGCATCAATATATATTAACGATTTAAAAGAAGAAAAAACTATAAAAGAATTTTTTTCAAATTTATAAATAATAATCTCTTATGATTTTTATTTTTTTGAAAATAACTCTCTGTCTGTATAAGGTAATGATATGATTGTTGAAAAAAAAATTTAGGCTTAACTCACACCCCAAAAGCTAGTTCAAAGGGAGAAGGATTGCCTAAACCTTATAAGAAGACCACCCATCCCATTAATTACCAATGTGGTACTCTATATCTCAACAAAAAATTTTATAAATTTTATTTTCTCCGAACTTCAGTCGTAAAATTCTGTTAAATATGTTGATATTGTTATTATTATTTTAAAAAAATTATAAAAGACTGTAAAAACGAATGAACCCCCAAAACTAGGTACTTAGAATTACTATTGTTTAATTTTTAAAATGATTACTTTTGAAGAAAAAGTGGAAACGTGATTTTCCCCATTGCTTGGGTGTATTCTACCACTTTCCCTATCTTCACTTTTTGAATGTATGGGCACCACAGAAATGGTTTTAGAACTTGATTTTATCTTTTGACGTCTAATATTAAATTTCAGCACAACAACTATAGAACTTTTTTTTTTTCTTATTTGTTGCTAAGAAACAAAATAGAAAAAGTTTCAAAATTCCTGGGCCAGACAAATGATTTGCTTTACTCTTCAGGTAAAATGTAATGGATACTACAAATCCTCAAATTTTCATGTCTATCACCCATTTTTGTAAAGCTATATTTTACTCACAAGATACTTGAGAACTACACAACATCTTGTGATTATTGCACCAAATTGCACTGTCACACTTTTATTTACATCAATCTAGAATATTACTATAGCTTAAAACTAACATAACATGTCACATTAAAGTATGTTCTTTCTAATAAGAATGAACTAGAATGTTCACAAAAGATCAATTTTCACAAATTTTACTTTTATCTCTTATACTACTTAAATTCTATATTTGTTTGATATTTATAAATAATTTATTTAGAATCTAATGCAAATTTAAATAAATTTAATTTCGAATCATAATGTAAAAATTCTGGTTTCAATGATTTGATCACAACTCATACGCTCGTCCAACACTATAGATTCTTTGTTCTTTCACCTAGTACAATTATCATACATCGTTTACTTCGATATGGACAAAACATTGACATAAATGATCTTAGATTTGACACTAGGTAAAACATTTTTTTGGTTATAGAAATGCTTTCCTCCTTATTATAAGTTGGATTTATACTTTCTCCGTTCACTTTTATTGATTATTATTTCACTTATCAAGGTGATTAATATTTTAACATATATTTTTTCATCATATTAATATGAGAAGGATTGCAACTTATAATATTTTTTGTATAGTTTTCAACCATTAAAATTTAGTCAAGTTGACCTCAAAAAGTGAAATAGTGATAAGTAAAAGTGAACAGATGAAGTATATTTTATGTACTTGCCGGCTAATTATAATTTAAGCAATTATTAGATGAACTCTTGTTTTGATTTAACATGTTTAAAGAGATATCTAAATAATTAATTTTATTTCTTAAATAGATGTTGTAATTAATCCTTTACTAATTAGGCATTTTTTTCTTTATTTTGCCTTTTAAGTTCATGGGTACAACCATTCAGCATTTCACTGTCAATCATCTTGTGTTCATTTGAAAGTAGCTAGGGACCACGAAATTTCCTCCCAAAAGAAATAAAAAGGAAAACTAAAACAAGAAACAATCATGTGGACTTTACCATTCCACTGATAATGGACCCTATATATGTAAATTAAACAAAATAAAATAAAATCATGGCATTAAAATAATAAAATAAGCAAAAGGAATAGCCTCAAATCCACGGCTATAAAAGGGTAATGGAATCAATTGAATCTTACCATAGTCTTGGATACCTTTTCTAGCTCTCTCTTAATATCTCCAACATCTTTAAACCTTTAATTTCTTCCTAAAAAATAAAAGCTCAAAAAAATGGCACTTCCCGAGACACAACATGACACAAAAACTCTCCCAGATGCCTGGGATTACAAAGGACGACCAGCTGTTCGATCCTCGTCGGGTGGTTGGTCTAGCGCTGCCATGATTTTAGGTAACGATTTTTTCTCATCTCGTTCAATAGGTTCTGTGAGTTCAACTGAACTTATTGATTTTGAATTTGCAATTCGTTTATTTATTATGTAGGAATTGAGGCAGTGGAGAGGCTAACAACACTAGGTATAGCTGTAAACTTGGTGACATATTTGACTGGAACAATGCATTTAGGAAATGCAAGTGCAGCCAACAACGTTACAAATTTTCTTGGAACTTCATTTATGTTAACTTTGCTTGGTGGTTTTGTAGCCGACACTTTTCTAGGACGGTTCGTAAATTTCTATAATTAAAATTTGGATGTTTTATATAATTATATATTGTCATGGCTAACATATTTACTTTTTATTATTCTTTTTTCAGGTACCTTACAATTGGTATCTTTACTACTATTCAAGCCATGGTACGTGTTAATTTTCTTGAATCTTGATTGGATGATAACTTTAATAGAAAAATCTATCTTTTTATGAAGTGACTTAGCTTTATTTTACTTTTATAAGTGCCATCATGTTGGAGTTGGACATAACATGGTTATCAAATCAACCTTTTTATATTCTTCTTACGTGAGATTGATAATTAAACTTTTTTTTAAGAATTTGTGATGAGGAAAATGGAAAGAGTAAGAATGAACAACGATGAAGAAAGTAAAAGAATCAATATATAAATGAATTCATATTATAAATGTTGTGAAGAGGAAAGTCGAATGAAAAAGGGAATTAAGATGAGGAAAAATCTAATGTCACTTGGTTTAAATTAAGTTATTTTATATGAAGTTTGAAATGGAGCAAGCAATATGGGCGTTGGATATGGTTGATTATGAAATAAAAAAGTAGAAAGACAAAAGGAGGAAGAAAAGAAAAACATATGTATTAACTCCCCCGGTTGAATCTTTCAAAAAGAAAATAAAAGATTCTGTTTCATTTCTCTTTCTTCAAATTTAAAATAATAAAATATATTCCTATAATACTTTTGCTTAGTTAACTTACAAGGTACAATTTTTCTTAATTCTATTTAGTAGATGTGGAGTCATTTTTGACTTTTTTGTTTATGTTTTTTTATAGAGTGTTATCATTTTAATCATCTTGTTTAATTTTTCTTATTACTATTTAGTAGATGTTGAGTCATCTTTTGACTTTTTTGTTTATGTTTTTATAGGGTGTTACCATCTTAATCATTTCGTTCAATTTTTCTTACTTCTAGTTAGTAGATGTTAAGTCATCTTTTTTATTTATACTTTTTATAGGGTGTTACCATCTTAACCATCTCGACCATAATCCCGAGCCTTCGACCACCAAAGTGTGAGCCAGGTAGTTCAAAATGCATCCCGGCAAGTGGCAAGCAACTAATGGTCCTATACATGGCCCTATACATGACGGCTCTGGGGACCGGTGGGCTGAAATCCAGTGTGTCCGGGTTTGGGTCGGATCAGTTCGACGAAACTGATAAAAAAGAAAGAGGACAGATGATAAAATTCTTCAATTGGTTTTTTTTCTTCATCAACGTGGGATCACTAGGTGCAGTGACAATATTGGTGTATATTCAAGATAATTTGGGAAGAGAATGGGGTTATGGAATTTGTGCTTGTGCCATCGTTATCGGTTTGGTGATTTTTCTATCGGGGACTAGAAAATATCGGTTTAAGAAACTTATGGGAAGTCCATTGACACAAATTGCTTCGGTTTTTGTGGCTGCTTTGAGAAAAAGACATTTGGAATTGCCTTCTGATCCTTCACTTCTTTTCAATGTTAATGACATTCCTGGTGATGGAAATAAGAAAGCTAAACAAAGGTTGCCACATAGCAAAGAATACCGGTAAGTTTTTTCTTCCGCATAATACTGATAGCATAAATAACTTAGATTTTTTTAGATTTGGCTATTTCATTTTGAGACTTGAATGAAATAGGTAAAAGGAGAAATTTTTTATTACTTGTGAAATTAACGATCAAATCATAATAGTAATTTCCTTTATTTTATTAACAAACGTATAGAGAATTGACTATTTTTTGGCTTTGGAGTATGATGGAATAAAGCAAAATGATTCTTTAAACTGTCTGCGTTTTTTTTCATTTGTGAAGTAGCAGTTAATCAATGCAACTTTCGACGCTCTTCATGGGTCATCTGGAAACAGCCGCTTTATGTTTTTTAAACATAGGGGTTAGGCTGTGTACATCCGACTCCCCCTCACCCCGTAATGAGCAGGAGCCTTTTGAGGCACTGAAATATAATAATAATGATAAAGAATGAATAGGATTTCTATCATTCTTAATAAGGGTCTCGAATTTTGATCAAAGAAATGATGCTCGTTGAATCATGTGACATGTCTTGAAATCACTAGATCAAAGGAAGAAAAGATCTCAACAATTGGAAAATGAAGTTTTTATTTGCAAGTTATGTTTATTCCTAGTTGGCTTTGCATTATTTGCATTATTTTTCAAGTTCTTTGAACTTATCCCAAAGGTAGGCCAGATCTTTGATAGCAAACCACCACCATCAAATAATTAATCAACTTATCAAAACCAACTATAAAATTTCATTTTGTCGAAATGTTTTAGCATATGGACAAGATATTCAAGATATTTCTTTTTTTACTATTTTGCAAGTTGACTTATAATATATGATTGAATATACAGTTGCCTATATCAAACCACCCCCCACTACCCTAGGTATTTGGAGTAGACCTTTTTTAAACTCTTTAATTACCTTTTTTTTATATATGTGTGGAAAGTATATATAACCTTCCTCATTTATTGCTTATAGTCTTGTGGTTGTTATATATTCATTATTATTTTTTTATTTATATACTAACACGAGCGCACTTGTAATACCACCTCAAATACCCTTTTTCTTTCTTTAAATAATAATAACTTTTTTATTTGTTTACAATTCAAAAGGGGGTAATCCTACATCTTTTAAATCATTAAAAACCAAAAAAAGGGTGAATAATTCTATCACTGACTTTTCCTTGATAATGATTTGTCCTCAAAGCAAATTTTTAAACCTCTTTGCTATAAAGCTTGTTTCTTTTTCCTTCCTTTATATTATGATTGTATTGATTTGTTTTATACAAGTGATTTTAGAAGCAAAAAACAACCTGATCTTGTTCTTTTTCATT
>JAOTQJ010000102.1:21834492-21851902 GCA_025642045.1 Solanum sejunctum
AAATATTTAATTTAACTTTAAAGTTTAATTAAATTGATCTCAAAAAGTGAAATAGTGACAAGTAAAAGTAAATAGAGGGTACTTAAATTGACAACTTTATCTTTTTAATATTTTTTTTAAAAAACAATAAAATCTAACTATAAATACCTTTATCCGATAAAAAATTGTTCCAATAAAATAACACAAAGCATACGATATAAATATGTCTATGAACTTAGTTTTGATGGACAACTATGGCCTCTAATTTTATCTGTGTACAACTAGGCACTTTAACTATTCAAAACGTGAATAAATATATATATTCATCATACATAATATTCGACGTGATAATTTTGTATCCTACATGGCATTCTATGTGGATTATGCCACACAAAGAACATATATATTTACTTATTTAACTTTATACAAATTTAAATAACTATTTATGTATATCTAAAATTAAGATATAAATACCAGTTAGAATCAAATTAAAAAATATATTTATATTTATATATTATGCGGTTTCAAAATTATGAAACTGTAAAGCGCCCACATTTTACTCCCCACATTCAACTACTTCCATATAGGTGAACTTTTTTATTTCACCAGTTATGCATATTTGACTTTCTTTAAAAGAAAGGTCTATAAATTTATGTTGATTTTAATGTTTCGAAACTTTTCGTTTATTACTATGTGCTATGTCATTAATTCATATAATAACTAGGTACATTCATCCTAAATATTTTCTCCTTTAAAACTTGACTTTTCCTTACGTTTGCAACCTACCTCCTATCGGAACACCCAATGAAAGAAACATAAATATTACTGTCTCCGTCTCCTTTTATATGAAATCGTTTAATTTGGTACAATATTATAAAAGAAAAAGACTTTTAAAATTTATGTTTTAAAACAATTCTTGGTTACTTTTTTATCTAAGAATCAATTAATTAAGGATAAAGTAAAAACTTTTAAATCAAAGTATTTCTAATTAAGTAAAATGATATTCTTTTTGGGATAAATTAATTAAAAAAAGTCACACGAAATGAGACGAAGGAGTACCTAGTTAAAGTACTACTCCCTTCGTGCAACTTTACTTGGCCCCTATTGTCTTAGCATAGAGATTAATAAGTAGTAAATGATAGAGTAATTTTACTAAAATATCCTTTGAATAAATGTTACTATAAATGTATGGAGTGCAACAAATAATTACATATTCGATGTCATTCAATAAAGTGGCAATTGAAGAGGATAAAGTTTATATAAATCTTATCTTTATCTAGATAGAGATGATATTTCAGTTAAACCCTCATATTAAAAATAAAAAATAGTCCAAAACATTATAGGAAAAGAAATAACATAGATAAAAAAAATCATAAAAAAATAGTATAGATGATCTTCCAAATCAATATAAACAAAAGGCATAACAAAGTAGAATTATAATTGAAGTAAAAAAAAACAAACATATAACACCCAAACTCAAATGATAAGAAACTATGAGGATTAGACTATGATTAATAGTATGGCTAATAGTACAAATAATGAAATAGTGAAATAATGCCTAATTGTCTAACCAACCTTCTGCTCGAACATGCGATTTTCATAACTCGCCTATTAGGTCCTTAATATGTTGAAAATGCATGATATTTCTCCAATTAGCTCGCTTCAATACTTTTTCATCGTATCTCTATGTCTCTTTGAATTAATCATGAATAACTTATGTACTAGATTATCATATATCTTCTCAATTTCATTTCCCACATCTTCTCCTCTATCGAGACGATTCCTATTTCATCACGGATATCTTTATTCATAATTTTATTTCTAGCTCCTGTGCCCATATATACATCTGAACATCTTTATATTCTGCAACTTTCATCCCCGAGCATGAGATTTCTTTAAATGTGTTAAGAGGTGAGAAATCAATAGCTTCTTTTATTAAAAAAGATTTCTGCTGATTCTAATCTGAATATATAATTGGTACTTGTGGGATAATCCAAAGTGTCCATATTTTCCCTTCTATAAATTTTAACTGTTTTAGTGATGAAAATTGAAAATTAGGATGCACTAAAAGACAATTATTAGTGTCCTTCTTTCAAAATTTCATGCCAACGAAAGCAAGGGGACTTGTCTTCTGATCGAGCTCGTCCCATCAGACTTACCTAGTGCGCGTTACCTTTTTTACGTGGTTTGTAAGCTATTGTATAAAAGCGAGGATTTACTTTGTGCGCAACCAAACAGTAGCAATTGAGGATTTCCTGTAAAAGGAAAAAAATAAAAAAGATTACTGGTGTCCTTCTAGGTGTAATCTACTGAAATGCCAACTTGTTAGATTATTTTTGGCATCAGGGAGGTGAGGATAATGAAAAGGGGAAAATAGGGGACCTAGTAATTAAGAGTATAAATTAGAACATTAATCACACCTAAATGCCACTTAAAAGTCAAACTACAAATTAAACAAGTTGCGTCAATATATACTCTTTCTTTTCACAAAAATATATTATAGGCCCGCATCCATTTCATATATATATAAACATGAAGCCTCAAGGAGATGATACTTAATTATAAGTAATTAATTAATGAAATGGTTGTATTAGGATCAACTTTCCATCAATCTCGGATGGAGTCAAAGATATACTATTTTTTTGGCTTTGAGGTATGATGGAATAAAGCAAAATGACTCTTTAAACTGTATGCGCTTCTTTCAATTGTGCTACGAAGTAGCAGTTAATCAATGTAACTTTCGACGCTCATCATGGGTCATCCGAAAACAGTCGCCTATATTTTTAAACATAGGGATCAGGCTGCGTACATCCGACCTTTCCTTATCCTGCAATGAAGGGGATCCTTTGAGGCATTGGGGTAATATTGTTATTGTTGTCGGTTGTATTAGAATCAACCAGTATAGGGGATAGTATTAAAAAGTTGTGAATAGTAAATGATAATATGATATGGATCAACCAAAATTTTTAGATGATATTAAATATATCTATGGTAATGATTCAGCTTGGATCGATTTTTCACTATGAAGGAACTAAAGAGCCGTTTGGATAAGCTTTTAAGCTCTTTGTGCCTGCGCCAAATATTTCTTAAAGCAATTAAGTCAATTTTTCAAACTCTGGAACCAAAGCAAAGTAATTAAGTGATTTTTCATCACTTCAATTTTATCATTTTTTTTAAAATATATAATAATATATTGTCAAACACATATTAACTAACTTGGCTATGTTCAAATATAACAATAAAAAAACAATTACTTTACAAAAGAAGAAAATATGTATATTTAATCAAGTTATACATGTAATTTCCTCCCAAAATTCGTATGCATTATCCAAAGAATTTAGCCATTTTTTAAAGTAATATAATAAAGTTTCTTACAAAGATTTTTGTACAAAAAATCAAAGATTTAGTGTACAAGAAAAACTTGAAGAATTAAGCTAATTAGTCATCCATCAAATTGTTTAAATTAAAAATAATTGATGCATGTATAAATCATGCATATACCATATATAATCTATATACACTGACTAGAAAAAACATGTTTTGTACACCTTGCATCACGGTAAACTAAAAGTATATAAACTTGAACTTACGTAAGAGTCCCTCGGCTATTGTTCCTGATAAATTATAGTTAAATAAGTGAAATTAATAAATTTCGAACATAGTAAAACAATCTACACTGCAATAAAATATCGCACTCAAACCCCACAATGTTCAAATCAGGCCCCTGGAGACTAAATGGCCCAATACCACTTTTATTCATTTGATTGAGACTATAACTAAATTTTAATCACGCACCGAATATTTAATCCTTCATGCACGATTGAACATTTACCAAGATGTTTCAAAAGAAAAAATGATAAATCAGGAAGCTTGTTCTTTTGTGTATATCTCAACATGTGTAGCACTAATCTACATTAGGTCTTTACAAAAGCTATTGCACTGGGTTTTTACTTGTTTAACACATCCACATTTTTGGGGGGGCTTTTCTTATTTTCCACATAAAGAGTACAAATAATAATAATAATAATAATAACCTAAACTAATCCTAAGCCAAAGAAAAATGAAGCATAACGAAAATGGGATCAATTTCAACACAAAATATAAGCCTCATCAAAGCATCTTGATGCATAAACTTCTCTAGTTTTTTGCTTCCATCGTTCATCGACTCTTGTCTCTTCATCCTGGAAAAAGCCTACAGGATTCTGGATTTGACTTCCATCAACCTCTGAGAATTATCTTTAAACAACTAAAAAATTTGGGTAGTCGCGGACTGACCACATACTCCATCCGTCTATAGAATTACCCCTTCAAGGTCTTTTCTTTAATCTACAAATCTTCAGGCCCCTGAAAAATGTACCACATTGCCTTTTGATATTCCTTTACAAAGATCAGAAAACAAGGCGGCAGAAAGGAAATTTTAGGTGTCATTTGGTGGTATCAAGTCTAAATGGGGGCATATGACGGGAACAAAGATAACGAGGTTACAACAAACATGATATGAATCTGACAAGTATGTTTCAAGAAAGAAATTTGTCAAGATAAGAGTTTTTAAAGAGGTAATAAATAACTAGAAGCGAAGCCTTGTCTTGGCACGAGTTGATCACGTAGTCAGTCAGTTGTTTCGTAATAGCTAGGAAGTGGAAGTGTTAAAAGTGCATAATGTAAGTAGAAAAGTAATAGTTTCTCAAAGCTTGTACCTTCTAAAACATCAGGATCCTTCAAAGGAGCTGAGGAGATCTTGATCGATCTCACCAAAGATATTTGGGCAGCCATCCCAATTAGCCGTCTCCCTGGCCTCCCAGTAGCCACCAATATACCGGAAAGTCCCATCTTCACCTTCTCTTTGAAACCATCGGGGTTTCCAACCGTTCTCTTGTAATTTCCTGGACTGTAAGGAAAGAGAAGTGCTTTGTTTAGACCGAAAAATCAAAGACTCACAAAAGTTTGCTGTGTTACAATTTGAAGAGTTTAGGGAACTTGGGAGGATTACACGGCCCGAGGATACAACTATGTGATTCCACTCATAAGAATGACAAACCCAACGAGATAGTCAGAAACACAAAAAGTCTGAGTTATCAGATTGGGGACAATTTAGTGGACTAAATAAGAACGATAAACAGTCAAAAAAGAATTGTGTACACAAAAAAATGATGAAGACTCGGGTGGGAGCAGACATACCATTCTCTGTCGTGTCTCTAACCGCAACTTCTCTGCATTTGCCTTATCATATTCCCCATTCTCCAGATGTCGCTGATCAGGTCTGAGTCTTGAATCTGTAGGTGGGAGAATCTCCTTTATTCGAGATTAAACACGCAGATTAGATAGTCTATAAACGACAATTAGCTGAGCATAAAAAGAAGAAACTAATCTTTCACGTGAAGTTTTCATTTACACTCTGTTGTACCTTAAGTCCTGGTGTTAACTCGTTCAGTGTAATCGCAAAAGAAGACAAGTTGTATCGAGTGAGATTTGGGGGTGGATTATTCCTTTTCCACAATAAAGTTGAATCAGATAAATCCTTAGGCTTGCTGGCCCATTCTCCATTGATATAGTACATACTCTCGTTCCACTTTCCGAATAATGTAGCAACTTTCTTCCCAGGGACATCTTCAACAAATCCATGAACCTGAAGAGTTCATTTGAATTTTCAATTATCCGGACAATAGTAGAACAAAATTAAAATGTGAAGACATATTAGTCTGTGGAGGAATAGACAAAAATAAGACATTGTTAAACTAGTTACATGATTTCTCCTCATTTACCTGATGAGGATTACGCTCAATAATGGATGCCTCTTTGTACTTGAGCTTGCATGAGTACTGACGATTGCCACGAATATGCATTATCCCATGATGATCACAATATATCTTACCAAGGATAAGATTGTATATACTTGTCGTGACCTGCGGATATTAAAGTCTCGAATTAAAGAAACAAAATTAGAAATTCAATAGGAACGAAACTATCTTGTGAATGGCTCAGTGATCAGCATGAGGTTCTGCCTACCTTGCTCCACTGGAAGATCTCCCCATCGTCGAACTCCAAGGTTAGTGTTCCAACAGGATCTACTTGAATCGATCTCCCCCAAAATTTTGATTTAAGATTACTGTCAGCCCAGAATTTCCATCCTCTACCTTCACAGTGACAGGCAATAAGTGTTGGGTGGTGACTAACCTGTTTCAAGAATTGACTAATTACTATCATAAATATCAACTCGTTACAATCAGAGACTTAGGTAAGAAATTCCAGGTTCAAATTTCCGTTTTCCAAATTAATTCTTTCTTCAGTAAGTTAAACTACCAAGTGACCCAACTCCCTCAATTACTTTAGAAACGAAGTTCAAAAAGTAAATCCTCAAATTTGCAGAAACTTAACACGAAAAACAAAGTGCAATGGAGCTACGTGATCGACCAGCGCGTTCACGTATAACCGATACATTCTCTCGACTGACTCTTTTCTGGAAGCATAACCGATACAGGCGGTGTAAGATTCGAACGGGTACATACAGTTTTTGCTAGTTGTTAATGTAACGTGAAGAAGCTGTACAAATAAGCCGTAATCATATGACTTTTGTGGGTACTAACTGTTTGACAACAAAATAAGTTTTGCTAACAAAAAAGTACTGCGAGGGGAAGTTGCATGCACAGATATAAACTTAGTATTTATAGAATCAATTCAATACATATAAAACAGCACTATATATTCATGATAAAATACCTTCTCTGAGAAAAAGCGGATTCCTCTTTCAGGAAAATCAGCTTCATAGGTTTCTCCAAGCAAAGGATTGAAAGGTTTACAATTCCGGCCTTCAGTTGAAGCATAACCAGATACAGCAAAAGCAGCAACATTTAGAATTCTTAAAAGACTGTTCCCCTGGAAAAGCAAGACAAATCAGATGACGATCAACATAAAGCTAAACATTTAACCAAGAACAGCTCTAAACCATGTTAATATAATTGGAACGAACTTGACAATAAAGAAGCCTGCTCCTTGGAAGAGAAAGCAAGTTAATATAAACCTTTAGGGGGAAAGCAAGACAGGAATGAAGGCAACAGCTGTGGATTAGCACTGTGTACGAAGTTATAAATTCGGCTCATACACACAATATCAACATTTAAGCTATAGCTGCCATGAGAGAACTATTCCATTATTTTATAAAGGTTATAACTCATGTTATTCATCAAAACAAAAGATCATGTTTGTGTTCGGAAACAATTACTCCAAAAAAGATGTACTGACAAACAAATTTATATGTAGGAATTAAGAGTTGGATCTTTGCAATCCAGAAGTATACAACCAATGACTTCCCAAACAAAAGAAGATTCACTAATTACATTTCCTTTTCTTTTCTTTTGATATAATGATTAAAAGGGATACAGTATATCGACCTTTTCTGTGCTTCCCAATACGTAAACATTTATTTAATAGGAAAACTCAAGTGTACTTGTTTTACTACTTCAATGAAAGATTTGGCAAGTAATAAATAAAATGAATAGAATTCAAGCAATATTAACTTCATGTAATCATTAATTCAGAAGACCCTGATAAGCACCTTCTAAAATAGAAAGCAAGAAAGTAAACACAAATGCCTAGTCATGTTCTTGTAGTAACAAGAGGTGAAACTATTAAAGATCGTACCGATTTTCCATGTTCATATGCTCTATCTAAAAGATATGAGTACTCCAAATCTTCACAGCACTTTTGCAGGGAGGAAATTGGCTCGTTGAAATACACTGGCAGGCAAACTCGTGTTAGATCTTTTCCGACATTGTCTTTGATCATAGCCCAAAGACTAACCCCTTTTTCTTTTTCAACTGGATCTGGAAGCTTCGTTCTGCGTACAATTTGTGCATGTGCAAATGCATCATTGGTATTATTTTCCATGTTGTCCCCGACTAATGACCCACAAGATGTGTGAAGTTCAGAAAAGCTTTCATTTGCATCAAGATAGTTGGCTTCCTCTTCATCTGAAGCTTCATCAAGCTCTTGTTTCTCAATATCATCAGATGATTCAGTTGTACTATATTCTGAAATGAAATGTATGAGGTCAAATAATGTGCATTAAACCAAACACCTCTTTGAGTAAGAAAACATAAATCTTCGAACTGAAAGGTTCTTGGTTGACCAAAGGCAAACAAAAGTTTGCAGGAGTCATATACAGCTTTTAAAGTTCAAACATTTTAAGATATTCAATATTTTACATTTAAGATACTAAGCTCCTTCAGACGAGAGAAATGCTTCTCAATGGTCCACTGAGATAAAGTCCTACGAATTATAGATATATCAACTTAGGCATACTATTACAATTCTTTGGTAGTGCCCATAACTGATTTAGCTGACCAACAGATCGTGAAAATATATTTTGAAAAGCTTTTATATAACCATTCCAACATACAGACTATATACTTCAAAAATATTGACAAGGAATTTAAAAATATTCAAACATTCAAATTTCAAACTTAAAGTAACGTTTCGATGTCAAACTAACTTTTCAATCATTACTCTAATATTTATTCCCATATCACTAAATACAATAAATATTTTAAACTAAAATCTTAAACTATATTTTTGACAAACAATGATATATAAAATGTGATAAGAGCATAAATCAGCTCCAGAAAGAGCTTATGTCAGCATAATGACATGAAATAGAGCTGATAAAAAGGCCATAAATCAGAAAGTATTAGCAGAGCAACTAGTATTTCTGCTACAATATACTTTGGGAAATGGAATATTAGTGGAAGATAACCTTTTCCGCCATACAAATAAGTTCATCCGATATCATAATGTACAACGATTTGTTAAAAGTTGAAGAAACTTTTAAAGGAAAGATATTTGTCTGTGTTTTGCTTACATAACTGTATTTGTACAGGTAGAAGTAGATGAAGCATATGTATAACATAGTAACATACCACTGTACTTGCCACGTCCTAAACTAGAGAATTGCTTCATCAATTGGTATTGACCATCATGAACCCCAGAAGCCGCACCTTCGATATTAGCTGCCTTCAGAAACAAAACTTACGCAATTTAGAGATAGTGGCTCATTTTTTACATTAATATGCAAATCATTGAAACAAAGTTAACTCATGTACCATGATTGCATCAAAATTCATATGGATCATATAGCCAACCCTACTTGATTGGAATTGAAGCGTAACTATTATTGCTATTTGCAGTGAATAGGAGCACGTCTAGTGGTGTTCACGGATTGATTCGGGTCGGTTATTGGTCAAAATAAAAACCAAACCAACTTTATCGGATTTTAAATTCTCAAAACCAAACCAAACCAATTATAATATGCATTTACTAGTTTAACTGTTACCGGTTTCAATTTGGTTTTGTTCAATTATTCAGTTATTAATCATACACAAAATTAAAAGCAATGATACATTCAAAACGAAGAAAAGTGACACTAATCCATTCGAAACCAAAAATTGTTAGAAAGACTGCTATTATAGAAGTTTCAATTCTAAATTTACTGTGAATAAAGTTTCAAAATTCACCATTTTGGCGTAGAAGTAAGAGATAGTGAATTTCTGGTCGCACCACATGAAATCAATAAGATAATTCTTCTCGTCTTGAGCATGTTTGCTTTCATAAATAGATCAATAATAAAAGTTGATTAAACCGTATATAAGATCTTTAAAACAATTTTTACAAATAGTGTATTGTGTATGTATAATTATAAAATATATGTATATGATTTGTCGGTTCAATTTGATTTTTTCTTCGGTTTTTCGAACAAATCCAAATCCAAACCAAACACTATCGATTTTTAAAAACTAAAACCAAACCAAACCCAAATAAAATCGATTTATTTTATAGGTTGGTTCGGTTTGGCGGTTTGGATTGTTTTTTATCCAAACCGTGAACACCCCTAGGAGCAACCTAAGTGCAATCAGCATTCATCTTGAGAAGACACAATCGTTATAACCGCTAATGAGGAAAGAAAGAGTATCACAACTATAGTTAAAAGTCACAAAAACATGTTTTGAAACCGTCAACTCCAATCTGACCGGAGAATTCTAAACATTATAATCTATTAAGGATATGCTCAGATGATCCAGAAAGCATAATACCAAGATAATGCACACAGGACTTTCTCATGACATTACCTTAGCTTTTGCTGCAAATAACTGGAAAATCAAATTTCTATGTTACTTCAGATAGTTTCAGAATATTTGGTCACAGATTCAAATCCAAAGGTACTTAGAGAAATGGATATTCCTAGTAAAATCGAATCAAATGCAGTAAGCTATACTCCTTATTAATTTGCATGAACTGGTTCCAGTCACTTCATGTGTAAATTATGAAGAGAATATATTAAAGTTACCTCCAACTGTCTCAATGTGTCTATCAAATTGGAGCGCTCCTCACAAAGACTTTTAAGTTGTCCTTTTATTTCTGAAAACTCCGATAGCATTATCTGTTCACAGTCCTGGACAAGTCCCTCACCAATGCCCTCTTCAAGCAACCGGTTTTTCAATCTTTCAGTAGATATAGATACATCATTTTGCAAAAGGTTGAGATTATCATTCAAAGGTCTCAACTGAAGAAGATTTCTTGTTGATATCAAAGCTTCTATCCAAGCGGCCCGTTCTTTCTTTGAATGTGTCCTCAAATGAAGAGATTTGGTAGCTGTAAATATGTAGAATCGCCTATTATCAGACCTGCTCTCACGGAACGATGACACCTGTAAGGAATCCACCCAATCATCTCAAGGTTAATGGAAGAACATTTATTACATTGAATGTGTTTGGTACGACGGAAATCATTTTCCATGGACAAAAAATCTTGGAAATGTTTTGTCATTGAGTTAAAAATATTATTACCAAATCAGAAAGTGCTTTGGTGAAACTATTTTGTGCTAAACATTAAAAACTGTGGTTAGATCAAGTGCTATAAAGTTAAAAAGCAAGATCGTTTTATGGAAAATGACTTGTATCAATAAGTGGAGGAAGTCATTTTCCTCAATTTGATAGATAAGTATTTTCCTTCGAAAATATCTTCTGTCAACGACAACAACATACCTAGTATAATCTCACAAATAGAGTTCGAGGAGAATAGAGTGTATAGAAACCTTACCCCTACCTTGAGAGGTAGAGAGATTGTTTCTGATACACCTAGCTCATTGAAGAGCATGTCAAGGTAGATCGAAAAAGAAATGACGAAAGTGAAGAAATCACAGTGAACATACATAAAAAAAAAAAGCATTTTTGAAAAAAAAATTAAGGGATCTATGAACTAAAAAGTCGAAAAAATGACTTTTGTCTTAGCAAACTGAAAGACAAACTCATTATACTATCTATTTGATCTCCTGCTCCAATATAAGTCAAAATATCCAGGCAATGAAGAAAAAAGAGGCCACTGTTAGTCTAGTAGACAACTGGCAATGTCATTATATGAGAGAACGCATTGACATTAGATAAAAATACATGAAGACAACCTAAAACAAACATCATAAGAACTGACAGATCAAGACACCAGAGAAGCCAAGTTCTACAACATAGAATAAAAGTGAGGTCATAATTCCACCAGCAATTGTAGAAGAAGAAATATCCTTTCCCAGTTTCCCTTATCCTCTCCTTAAAATAATGAAGATTTCAATGAATTCTTAAGTCATACTAAACCTCTAAGAAAAGGGGTAAAATGCAAACTTGATAACTACTAATACACTAAAGAAATAAGTTAGACATAGAAAGAGAATTCACTGTTCTTTTGGTTGTTTGCTACTATTACAACTAATATTTTTAATGAAGAAAATAATACAACTTTCAAACCCCACTTCCCCACAACCATTCATCTTGTAACAGCAAAGAAAAAGGAAAGAAACTCATCAAGGAAGATGACAAATGGATCACTTCCAAGATAATGCTATGACAAAGATGATGAAAAAGTTTCTGATTTTTCGAGGAAGAAACAAGAAAACTCCCAAAAAAAGTGACAATGTTTGTCATAGTTTTTTTACCATAAACGTAGGTCTACTAGAAAGAAGCGTCTTTTTAGCCTTATTGATATTGAAGCCTATAACTCTCTCCCATTTTCTTTCACCTGCTGATGTGACCTACTATGATTAACAACCAGTCAAATTGCACTGTAAAAACTTCCAACTATGAGTAAAACAAACGAAACAGTTCATTAACCATCGGACAATTGGAAAAAATGGATCAAATATGGCTCAGATATCTAAACAATCAAATAAATTATCTGAAATTCAAGATTTTGACGATTGAAGAACCTCAAAGCCCAAAAACGCCATTTTTTCCTTTTATACCTTAAGATGAACAATGCCGACGGATTTTCCATGTTTCCGGCGGGTGGGGTTACCGGCGGGGATACTACCGATGAGCCTGATATCATCTCCGGAAAGATGGTCCGGACGGCGACTCTTGGAGTAAGAAAGTACACCGTTCCGGAGAGTAAACCACCGGGATCTCCACCCCTTATGGTAATTCGTCCACTTGTACAAGATTCCGGCGACTCCAGCAACATCGGATCCTCCAGCATTAATGTCAGATCCAGAGTAAACTACAGCAGAGCCAGTCCGTAACAACGTTGGCTCCGACGACTGGTCTCCGATCTCCGGGGTCTCTAATGTTATACAACAGAGTGGATGCATTTCCCTTACACGCATTTTGATCCACTCCCAATTTTTTTTCAATTGAACTAAAGATCAATCCACATTTGAAAATTCAAAGCAAAATTACAGTAAAATAAACAACACCCACATAGTATTTTACATGTATCTATACAGAGGATGTGTTGTATAAACATGTAAGTAAAGAAAAAAATTGATGTGGGGTTTTGGAGAAGGACCTGAAAATGGCTTGAAACCAAGGGAATATTCGTAAAAATTTTGTAATAGTAAAAAAAAATTAAGTCTTTATAGTATTATAAAATAAATAGAGTTATGGGGAAAGTAGGGAACTATATAATAATGGTGAAAACAAGGGGTATTAAGGAAGTGGCAGAATGGTCATTTCCATTAACACCATTGAAGTAATATTACTATGCAGAAGAAAGAAGAGCTGTGAATTTTTGACCGGTCGCGGCGGTGTAAGGAGGCGGAGGACGGCGGCGGGGTGAACGGAGAAGGGGAAGATCAATATGGAAGATGGAGAAATAGAAGTTTGATGGGGGGTTTTAAATGCCACTTTTAGTCCTTTGTAATCATCTGTCTTGTCTAAAAATATATTTTTCAGCTGAATTTTTCATATGTTTTCTTTCTTTTTTTTTGCAATTTTTTCACAACTTAATAATGACATCACAAAAAAGAATTTTTACCTAATCAATAATTAGATCTGTCAAGCTAGCGATTCAAAAAAATAATAATAATTTTTTTAATTTATGTAATTCAAATTAATATTTTAAAAATTATCTTATCATTTTTGCTTCGCTTCGATATTAATATTGATATAATTTGATTTGATTATTTTCAAATATATATGTATATTGTAATTTTTTCACAAATTAAATGACATCACAAAATAAAAAACTTTTATCTAATTAACAATTAGAGATGTCAAGCGTGCAATTTAAAAATTTTTAGTTATTTTACTTTATATAATTTAAATTAATATTTTTAAAATTGTCTTATCTTTTTGATTTCGCTTCGATGCTAATATTAATATAATTTGATTTGATTATTTTCAAGTCTGTCTATATATAAAGTTAGAATATGCTATCAATTTATCATATTTACTTGTATGACTTCAGGCAAAAACTCTATAGATATTTTTATTATCTAAAAGATGATGTATTAAAAAATAATCTTTTAATTATTTTGTGATAGTATAAGATAATATTAAATAATAAAAAAATTATAGTTTATGCGAAAAAATTCAATTAGGGTGAAACTCAATGAGTTTACTTAAATTAATTATTCAATAGGAAAAATTTAGATAATGACTTGGTATTGAGACACAAACTCTCACGTTGATGATTAATGGAATGGATGGTCTCCTTATAAAGTTTAGGTAATCTTCCTCCTTTTGAGCTAGCTTTTGGGGTGTGAGTTAAGCCTAAGATCATCTTCAACATGATATCAGAGCAGGGTCAGTCTTTGAGGTGTGAGTTAGGGCTAAGAACTACTTTAATATTTGGAAAAAAAAACACAAATACTTTAATAATTGGACTGTGCTTCTAAAATTATGAATGATAATAATGACGGAATACAAATTAATTGAAAGTTGAAAAAAAAAGGAGAGCAAATTGTGACTTTCACGTATCATTATTATTTATTATTCATAAATACAATCGATTACATTTTGTAAAATTCTAAATTAAGAAAAGGTCGATTAAATTTGAGTTTTTTTTTTCTTTCTAGCTTTGAAAAAAGATAATGGAGTGGTTTGAGTTTCAAAATAGAAATAAAAATCTTCTTCAAGAATAGATTTTCCAAAGAAACATACAATAATGAGTACACGTAGCTATGTTGCCGATTCAACAAATAATAAATTAACAAATTCATGGGATCTCAAGGATTAGCGTTACGTGGATATTAATAAAATTATTTGATATAAAAAATTATTTGTTATTTATATATGAATTAATTATGTAAATTTTAAATTGTAAATCAAATATCATATAAGTACTTACTTCCAAATGATTTAATGAAATTGTTACGTCAGAGATGGATTCTTATAAAAAAAATAATAATAATAAATTTTAATAGAGTTTAAATAAATCAAATGGTGTGAAAAGTTAATTATTATTTTTTTCTACCTTTTTTTCAATTTATAAAAATTCCTTAAAAAATATGGTAATGCAGATATATTAATTCAGTAATTCAAACACATTAATTCAGTTTTGAATACAAAAATTAGAATTTTTAAATATCAGCAAGTAACATTTAAAGCATGATATATTAAACATAAATATAATTTAAGAATCAGATTAATTATCCAGATTACAGCATTAATGTATCTGAATTATTGAATTAATATATTTGGATGGAAATAAGAGTTTTTTGAAATTTTTGAGAACGGGTGAGAATAATGAAAAATGTGATAAATAAAAGAGTATAATTAAATACTTTTTCCTAAATTCTATGGTGTTTTTAGTTTATTACTATTGTAAAACAAGAAATTACTTCTCAGTTGAATTATTATAATTTCAATTCAGCAAAAGCATACTAATTATAATATGCTTAATTTGTACTAATTGGTATGATTCCATATTCTATAAGCAATTAAGCATGACCACTTTGAAACCTAAATATAATGACCCTTAAACTTATTATAATGTTGGTTCAAAGAAAGCATACTATTAATAAGAAAATTTTTCAATGATCGGATTAATATTAAAATCACGTTTAAAAATAATAACTTAATTAGGACAAAACAGCCAACGAACAACTTTCTACAATATGGTTTTAATGTCACTCGTTGAAATTTGTATACATCCAAAATTCTTTTTTGTCAACACACCCGTTATAAATCGTGAAGATAATATTAATTATTAATTCTAATAATAATAATAATAATATATGCATGTTTCACAACAGAAAATAGATAAAATTTTAATATACAATAGTTAAACAATAACAATAACAACATAGTTAGTAAAATTCCACAAGTGAGGTCTGAAGAGTATAAATTGCAGGCAGACCTTACCGCTACCTCATAGAAGTAGGAGGTTATTTCCTAAAATCCTCAGCATACAACAACTAAACGAAAATTGAAAATATATATAATGTTCGTTTAAAAAATAAATTGAATAGTATCTGTTGAGAATTTTTAAAAGTGTGTTAGACACAAAACGATTTTTGAGTACATAAGAAAAGAAAAATATTAGTCCTTTTTGTCGAATTGTAATTATTTAAAACATTTGACTTAGTCATTTATTACTTATTCAAATCTACTTTTACTGATTTAATTTGTAATGAGTTAATTAAGCAAAATGTTTAAGGATATAAAAAAAGTAAAATAAATTTAGACAAATATTTTTTAGATTAAGTTGTTAAATGTATTTCTTTTCCTTGGCATGTGAAAAATTCAAAAGGTAAATAGTAGCGAATCATTGAAGTCATAGATACTAAATTGTCAATGAAAAATTAATTTGTAATGAGTTGATTAAGCAAGGTGTTTAAGAAACTTCTAAGATTAACGTGTTAAACGTATTTCTTTTCCTTAAGACGTGAAAAATTCAAAAGATAAAATAAATAATAGTCCTAGATATTGAATTGCCAATAAAAAATTTAAATATAAACTTTATACATTATCTTCTATCTTTTCATCTAATGTTCGATATATATAATCAAATTCAATTATATTTAAATCATGGAGTATGTGGCAAAGTCTATGTTAAAGATATAGCTTCCAAAAAGAAAAATCATATAAAAAATTTAAACTCGAGATTAAATTGTATATTCTTTTTTTTTCTTTTTTTTTCCTCACTTGGTTGGTTTTCCATCAATCTCGAATGGAGCTAAAAATTCACTATTTTTTGGCTTTGGGGTACGATGGAATAAAGCAAAATGACTCTTTAAATTATCTGCGCTTCTTTCAGTTGTGAAGTAGCAGTTAGTCAATGCAAATTTCGACGCTTATCATGGGTCATTCGAAAATAGTCGCGCTATATTTTTAAATATAGGGGTTAGGCTGCATACATTTAACCCCTCTTACCCCGCAATTAACGGAAGCCTTTGAGATATTGGGATAATGTTATTGTTGTCATTATTTCCACTCGGTTGGATGAACACGCGAGCTGATACAGCACTTTCAATGGTTCTCAGTTCTCACTTCAAAGTCTAGAAAAGACTATAGAAAATATACAGATTATATCTTTTTTGATATTTTTAATGTCATTTGATATTCGTATGAGATTTTACTAATTTAAATTTATGTTAAAAACATTAGAGATAAAATATTCTCTATCAAAAATAATTAGATTAGAATTATAAATTTTTTCTCCATGAGAAGTTAATTACTATTGACCAATTTTAAAATGTATAGTACTTTAATTGGATATTTTAAAACAGTTCAAAAAGTACTGTGCAATTCTTATCATATTTGGATAATAGAATTTAAAATTTTATTCAAAATTTACATAGTTTCGGTACATTAAGAATTAGGACAAAGCTGGTATCAATTTTTGGTAAAATTTTTCTTTCAACTTAACCAGGAAATAGAAAGAGATTATAAGGTGAAGAATTAATCTTCATCAACAAAGTAAAAAATCAGATAATCAACTAATTGAACTGTTAAAATTTTCAGATCTTAATTATCATAAAGTTTTTAATGCCAAAGTTGTAGTTAAAGAAGGTTGAATCCCAACATATCTACTATTTTGGTTGCTGAAAGATGTTATATTTAATAGCATTTTCAATGTAATATATTATGTATTATGTATGTATATTGTTTTTTAAAGTTCAAAGACTATTTATAGGATGAGTTAACGGTGTATCTGAATTCTCCAATTTTTTATG
>JAOTQJ010000102.1:21959903-21972880 GCA_025642045.1 Solanum sejunctum
CCACCCCCAAAAAAAAGAAATTATTTCGTGGGAGGAATGGACAGACTTTTTTCTAATATCTTCTCTCTAATTTTATGGGACATATTTTTTTTTTAGTCTGTTTAAAAAAGAATATTAGTTTACTATAATTAAAAATTTTTTATCCTTAATGAAATCATTCTCAATCACATAAATACCTAAGAATAATTTTAGATCTTAAATATTTTAAAAAAAAATTATTATGTCAAATTAAAGAATGTCACCTAAAATGAGATCTTTGGAGTAACAAAAAAATCACACGGAGTTGAATATGAGCTTATGATTACATTATGGAAGTGGTGGAAAGACAATATCATTTCATTTTTACTTAAAATTCCAAGATTCTAATATAGACAAGAAATTCAATCAAGGAATAATGTTTTGCTAGTTTAATGAATGTTAATATAGGACAACTCTAAATTAATGGAGATTTAATATAAATATTTGACATTGATCAAAAAATCAAATAGATGTTTGATCATAAAAGTTCTTATTAACCTGAAATTATATTTGAGTATAATTTTTATTAGAACTTAAATTTATTTTTTATATTATTTTTAAAATAACATAAAATAATTATTCGAATGATACCGTTGAGCTACAGTCAAAAAAGCCCCACACGGTGCCTGGATACCTTTCTGGCATTCATGTGTACCTTTCCCATTGATTTTATTTTATTGACTTTTTTTTTCTTTTTAAAATTATTTTGTATTTGGAAATTGAATTAAATTTATTAATTTGACAAAACCAAATTTCAAATAGTTTACTTTGTGCCGTTTTAATCCTGTAAATGCAAATTTAAAATTCCTAATTCAAAGTAAAATGATCTTATCCATTTTATCATATCTATTTATGACTATGGCTCTCCATATATAAAATAATATAATACTTTTTCTTTATAAATTGTCATTCATGTAACGTATATAATCTTTTCGATGATTACAATTAATTTCATTTGTACCTATATTATATTCATTTGATATGAATATAAAATACCTAAACAATTAGTAAATGAATCCTAAAAATTGAAAGAAATAAAAAACAGTGCAAGAATATTTAAATGGGGTTAACCATCTGGAAACGTTCGAATCTAAAAGGGTATTAAATATTAATACAAATTAAATCAAAAAGAGCATTCTTTACGATTGTTCTACAAACTTTTTTCTTTAATGGAATTTAGTAATGCTTGATCAAGAGAATTGGTAAAAAGCATTAATTAATTTAAGACGTAAGTGAAAAGGTCTACTATTAAATATTAAAAAAGTAAATGAACATGCAAGGTTACTAAAATTAATTTCTGCTGAAGTAGGTCTTATGCCTAACTCACAATCCAAAAGCTAGCTCAAAGGAAAGAGGATTGTCTAAACCTTATAAGGAGACCATTCATCCCATTAACCATCAATGTGGGACTTTGTGTTTCAACACCCCCTCACGCCCAGTGCTTAGCATCTAGTGCGTGGATAATTTTTTCGGAGGCCCAATATTGTGTGAGACAGGGCTTGCTCTGATACCATGTTGAAGTAGGTCTTAGGCGTAACTCACACCCCAAAAGCTAGCTTAAAAGAAGAAGGATTGCCTAAACCTTATAAGGAGACCAACCATCCCATTAACCACCAATGTGGACTTTGTGTCTCAACAACTACTCATAAAAAATACAAGTTGCTAGTTTACTTTTACTTGATATTGATTGAATTTAGGCGTGGAGCCACAATGATAACCACAAATTCAACAAAATTTTGTGAATTGTAATGTTAGTTTAAATTTTATAATTTTTAATTTATATAAATGATAAAAAAAAATTGATTCAAAAAACTCATAAACTTTTAAAAATTTTGACTTCGCCCAAAAATGTATGTGTCTATGTATTTGAATATATTATTGCTAATAGATTAAGTGCCATGTAAACTTTAATTAAACAAATCAACTCTAATTATTTGAGAGATAGACAATTTCAATTGAATAATTAAGTAGACGGAAGCAATTAAGAGCTGTTATTTTGGATCCACCAAGAATTAACAGCAAAATAAGTGTCTATTTAGAAGAAGATTAATCATAAATGTAGTACTAATCAATAGTAGGCTCTAGAAGGATGTATATTTTTTTCCTAGTAAAAAATAATACAAGACATAATGGAAGATAAAGAATAATAATGGAGGTTGGTGGAGGACAAAAATTGGTTCTCAATTTTTAAGTGTGTGTATGCGTGTGGGTAATTCTACATGCCTCATTCTGAACTGTCCATTGGCTGTCATCCCAACTCTCTTACCCCACCACCTCACAAAATAACCAATATTAATATTTTTGAAAAATTATTTAGTAGGGTAGAAAATTTTGCAAATACAATATGTTGTGACACATAAATCTAACTATATCAAATAGCGTGTAATATGCGGCTCACTTAACGATCTTATTCTATATAGTAAGTAAATCATAAAATGAAAATTTTATAAGTTCTTTGTGTTAGTTGAAGACTAAAACTAATTGAAGCATGATTGAAATTTCTAATCTGCACTGATCTATATGGTGTATTAGTTGAACCTCCTATACAACCAGCTAACTTCAGGTTGAGGAAAAAATATGAAAAATTATTGAATCATTTTCGCTCTCTCAATATGTTTTTATGATAGTTGAGTCTGAATTCGTGTAATAGTTCACAAGTGCTTTCAAATGTGTTTTTGCGTCGTCACGCAAATATTGATTATTGGCAATGTGTCTTGGTTGTCAAAAGGGGGCACGAACAACAGTTCATGTTCCAAAGATCTTCAAGTCTTGACATTTTGAATCCTGTTGTGGTTCCGAAACTCAAGCACACAGTCGCTAGGTGAGATATTCAGTTAATGAACTAAAAAGCTATCGTCACTTTCAATTCCTCATGATAAATTTAACCATTCGTCATATTTCTTACATTAACTTTCTATATTGTATACTATAGATATAATCTAGGATTTACAGTAAAAATTAAAATTACAATATTTACCTTGAGCACTCTTTATGAAGTAACTTTTACTTCTAACAGGACATCCTAGATGGTAAAATGTTATGTACTTTGATTTTTTTTTTTTAAAAAAAAATTTGCTTTCCTTTTTTTTAAAATGTTATGTACTAGATCTTTCCTTTTTTTTTTGACGAACTTTTGAAAAATATATACACATTATTAGACAACTGTGATGATATTATTAAGGAAAGTGTCATTATACATGTCTGAATAATTTGTGCTACATCCATAATTCCATATTAATGTAACTTGTGGGGTTCTAGTTTGCACCTTTAATCCATGTTGTTTTTCTTTTTTGGTCCAATTTCTTTTCTCTTTTTTGGTCCAAACTTTAATCCGTGTTTTTTGCTTTTCTAAAAATATACTTTTTTTAGTGCGTTAATATTTTCATTTACAGAAGAAAACATCACAAGTTTGTGTTATTGGTTCCTTGTCAAAAATTCTTGTGTTATTGATTGGTATTTGCAAGTTGTATTTGTTGCTGACAAGCAAATCAAGCTGAAGTTAATGGCTGAGCTACAACGTTATCATTTCGAGAAGTCAAAAGTATATAAAAATAATAAATAAAAATACACAATTTCTTTAGAAAAATTCCACATATAATATATTTTTCCGTCTAATTTTATTTGCCTCTATTGATTTGACAAAGAAATTAAAAAATAATAAATAATGAAATAATTTTACTAAAGTACACTTTAAATATAATAAATATTATGTCTCAAAAAATATAATAGAGAAATGACTATAATTAATGATAAGGATAAATTAGAAACTACGTATAAAATTATCTTTTGATTTTATAAAGTAGACAAGTATTATTGAAAATCTCAAAATATTATAGGGGCAACTAAATATGGGTAGAAGGAGTATCCTGTATATCTTTTTTAGTAATAATATGGTGTCTTTTTTCAAATTAACTTATTTAGTTGAACTTTTAAAATTATTTTTTTTTAAAATACTTTTGTTAAAAAATAATTTGTATTTAATCAGTAAATTTAAAAGAAATTGAACTTTTAAAAATATTTCTAAGTGTTTTTTTCTTCTTAAACGTGTTAGGGAAAATTTACATTTTCAGCTTTTGAAAAATAGCTTCAATTACTAATCAAAATCACTTATGTTTTCATAAAAACTTGATTAAACAGATTATAAGAAGGCTCCGCCGCTATTCATAGTGCTTTCCACATATGAATCAAACAAGGTTACATTTTATTATAAAGACACATTTTTTAAAAACTGATTTTTCATATTATGTTGTGTTGTATAAGTTTTTTATTTAATATTATTTTATTATAACAATTAAAAATATCTTTAAAAAAATGATTCATAAATTATAACTAAAGATTTATTTCATCACAAATAAAGATTTAAAAGAGTGCTCTTAATAACTCCTTAATTTGAATAACTCTTCAACTTTAATTTCGCATGAGAAAGCAAGAATTGCACACACATAATAGCTATTGAATCTTTTATTGATATGCAGGCAATTGTATGGACTAATACTTAACAATTTTGATCGCTACAAAGTATGATACAATCAACACCGAGCGTGTTGTTAATATGACAATTTATAAAATATTCATCCCCATATTTTTCATTTTAGTGTAATTTCATTCCCTTGTGAAAATTTTTTCTTCTTTTAATATTTTTCTCTTATGTATCTTATCTGTCACTGGCTCATTTCTGGTCTCTCTCACACACACGCATTGCACACTCTTTTTCCCCTCAATCCAACCTCTCCACGCATTGCTCTTGTTCATGTGCACCCAAATAATTATGCTGTTTTTTTATTATTATTATTAGCCATTTAGACCGACAGAAAACTTTAAGCTAAGCTCCCTCTTTAGTTCAAGCTAGCACCACCATTCCTTTTCTTTATCTCTCACTTAGCTAAGACCAACAAAATTTGGTTCTCCATAAAAAGTAAATTGAACCGTTGCCCACTTTCTTATTACTATTAAAAATATGTAACAAAAACTACAAGTACTACACTAGCACTTTCTTTCTTAGCTGTTTTCTTTGTTTCTTGCTTTCTTGCTCTCAAAAGCTCATATTTTTCCTTTGTTCTGTCCTTATAATGTAACTGCACAAGAAAAGGAACATTTTTCTTGAATCTTTATTGTAAAAACACCTTGAAAGTTTTGATCTTTACTTACTTTGAACCTCAATGGCTTCTTCTTCTTCTTCTTCTTCTACTTGGTATTTCCAAATTACCCTTATCTGCATTTTCTTGTTTATGGGGTTGAGTTTTGCTGGAGATCCATTTAAGTTTTTTACTTTTGAGGTCTCCTACATTGATGCTTCTCCACTTGGTGTCTCCCAACAGGTATGTTTCTTCAGATCTCTTGTTTTTTTCCTTATATTGTTGCTTCCTAGGTAGCAGGGGAAGTGTGCTAAATTTTCTGTATAGTGGTTCTTGAACATTGTTCTCAGATCTATAGGATATTGATGTTAAAGTTTTGAACTGTAAGCTTAGTGTGGGTTCTTGAGTTACATTTAGCTAAATCTTTTTCAGGTTATTGCTATTAATGGAAAGTTTCCTGGACCAACCATGAATGTAACTACTAATGACAATCTTGTTGTTAATGTGAGGAACAAATTAGATGAAGAACTCCTCTTACATTGGTAAAGTACTTCTTGCTGAGTACTCATATTACATAATGGGTTCTTGCTTTTTTTTCAGTTTTGGTGCATTTTGAGCTAATTTTTGTGGTAATATAGGTCTGGGGTTCAGCAGAAGAAGAGTTCTTGGCAAGATGGTTTACCAGGAACAAACTGTCCTATTCCTCCAAAGTGGAACTGGACTTACCAATTTCAGGTCAAGGACCAAATTGGAAGTTTCTTCTATTTCCCTTCGCTACATTTTCAGAGAGCATCAGGTGGTTTTGGTGGAATTACAATTAATAACAGGGCTGAAATCCCAATTCCTTTTGATTTTCCATATGATGATATCACTATTATGATTGGTGATTGGTATACCAGAAATCACACGGTTAGTCTCTACGCGATGAGCTTGTTGGTTAAAGCTTTTGTTGAAATTACATTTGTTTAATTTAGAGTGTAATGTGTTGTACCTTTGCTTGTTGTTGGATGTAGTCTTTGAGGAGCACACTTCTTGCTGGGAAAGATCTGGGAAAACCAGATGGTGTTTTAATTAATGGGAAAGGTCCTTACCGATACAACGACACTATTGTGCCTGATGGCATTGACTATGAAACAATAACTGTCCATCCAGGTAAACTACATTGTGCTAGAAGTGGACTAATTGTTTAAAAGGAGTATGTTGTTGGACTAATTCATGTTATTTGTTGCACATTCTCAAATCAAACAATAAAAATCTTATGAAAAATCCAATATTGGTACTTTCGCTATAAGAATTTCTCTAGAAACTTTAGTGTTTGATTTCACTTTCTTGTGAATGTTTATGCTTTTGTTTCATTTTAATATAGAGAAGGAAAAAGGTTTGCCGAGATAATGCATTCATATGTAGAACTTAAAATGATTATCTGGAACTTTAAGTTCTCATTTAGGCTGCTAGTTTGTGTTGTTAATCATCTAAAATGTGATGCACTTCTCTTTTTGGAAGTTTTACAATGTTAATATTATGATTCTGCAGGCAAAACCTATCGATTTCGCGTAAGCAACGTAGGAATATCAACAAGCTTGAACTTCAGAATTCAGAATCATAACTTACTTTTGGCAGAAGCAGAGGGATCATATACTGTGCAGCAAAATTATACTAGCTTAGATATACATGTTGGACAATCCTACTCTTTTTTGGTATCTATGGATCAGAATGCAAGTTCTGATTACTATATTGTGGCTAGTGCCAGATTTGTGAACCAATCACAATGGCAAAGAGTCACTGGTGTAGGCATTTTGAAATACACAAACTCGAAAGGAAAGGCACATGGCCCTCTTCCTGAACCACCACAAGATGAATATGACAAAACTTTCTCAATGAACCAGGCGAGATCTATCAGGTTTGTTTGATCTCCCAATGCGCTTATATATCAGACTGTAAAGCTTTGCTGCCACTTACCATTTGGTGTTATGGTATATGCTATGCAGGTGGAATGTAACTGCCAGCGGAGCTCGCCCAAATCCTCAAGGTTCTTTCAGATATGGTTCAATTAATGTGACAGAGATATACGTGATCCAAAATAAGCCGCCAATTATGGTAGAAGGAAAAAGGAGAACAACACTTAATGGGATTTCATTTGATAATCCTAGAACACCTATCAGACTTGCTGACGAGTACAAATTGAAGGGTGTATATAAGCTAGATTTCCCTACGGCACCACTAACCGGACCTCCTAAGATGGAAACCTCTATTATCAATGGTACCTACAGGGGATTTATGGAAATAATATTCCAGAACAATGATACCAAGATGCACACATACCACATGAGTGGTTATGCCTTTTTTGTGGTCGGGTATGATCTGGCCTCCTCTCAATTATTAACATATTCAAACCTGAAATTGAAAAACTCATTTCTTGAAACCTGACTTTTCACTAATGCAAACTTGCAGGATGGATTTTGGCATTTGGTCAAATAATAGTAGGGGTACTTACAACAAATGGGATGGAATAGCTCGTACCACAACACAGGTAATCATTGTTATATCTTGAGAATTTCTCAAGTTTCGTGACTAGTACAGGCTTACAATCCTTTATCGTATATGGCAATTAGTCTGCAATATCTGTTTACAACTTGTTGAATTATGGATGTATGTATGCATTGGCCAAACTATATTTTCATTGCTGTTTCAGAGGCACTACTTACAACTCGTTGAGTTCAATTCTTCTTACTTTTATATGCCACTGATAAGATGACCACCTCATAAATTGTTTGCCTTACATAATATCACTGCTTATCTTAAACAAGAACTCAAAACTCAGTTTGCTTGTGGTTCCGATCATTGAGATATAAACTCTTGAATGTACTATAAGCTTCTTCAACATCTTATATATGCCAGCCATCAAATTCCTGTATCCAACTTTCTTCGAAATGATGGTTTAGAAACATTTTCTGTTACCTAGTGTCCTAAACTTTGTGCTTGGCTTTAGTTAAAAATTTTCATTCACGTCTTTAAAGTCTCCGTCTTGTGACAAGTCTCTCATCTTTCCTCTGGTGCTCGCAGGTTTTCCCCGGGGCATGGACAGCAATCTTAGTCTCCCTTGACAATGTTGGAATTTGGAACTTGAGGACAGAAAATCTCGACTCGTGGTTTCTAGGCCAAGAAACATACATCAGAGTTGTCAATCCCGAGCCTACTAACAAGACAGAGTTGCCAATGCCAGACAATGCTCTCTTCTGTGGCCAGCTTGCCAAACTGCAAAAGTAAGTAAACAACAACTATCTCCACACCTAAATGTTTAAAAACATGGAATTATCTAACATAGTTTCATTAATCTTCAGGCCACAAGATATATCATATGCAACATCGATGAGAGGCAACGGATCGAAATTCTGTTTCATGATGATTATGCTGGTATATGCAATATTTGCTGTGTTCCAGTAGAAATCTTTACTTTTGTTGTGTTGGAAATGCGGGAGCCTGGCTTTATGAGGTCTGTCATTTAATTTTAAGATGTAGGTTGTCTTAATTTGTAGTTATGTTGATATCAAGAAGAAGGCCATTGTTAATTGTTTTGACTTGTAATTTTCATTATTATTTCCGGTTGTACTAAAATGCTCCCCCGGATATGGTTTAATTTATTGATAATTCTACACATTCTTTCTATTATATATATGTAATGCCTATTATTCATTAGTTTTATTGCTGCATTCCACTTTATACCTTTCATTACTTAGTTACAAAACAAATGATTCTTCCGGAAATAACCTCTCCATCTCTATGAGGTAGTGGTAAGATCTGCGTACATTTTACCTTCCGCAGATTCTACTTGTGAGATTCCACTTATGTTGTTGTAAGAATAATTTATAATCTATTAAAAATGACTAGAGGTCGAATTTTATTGGTTCTTTTATCATTTGAGTCCAACAATCTTTAATGGAGACTGAGAGGACACTTGGTTATTGATAAGGCCATCTTTGAGCTACTTGATTAAAAGGCATTTTTGTGTTAAATGATGAAACGAAGAACAAAATTATCTCATTTCAAATAATTCAATGACAAAATTTGTCCTTTTTCAAATAGTTTACGATCTTATAGAGGCTTTATAGATTTATTATATATATAGTTTAGTTGCATCTTTTTTCTTAACATAGGTTGGGACAAGCCTCACCTTACTTTGAACTATAATACAACAATAAATGCATATACTACAGACTCAGTACAGCCTCGAATTAACTTGGAGCTCATAAAAAAAGCTGAGTGTCGGGTGTGGCTACACGGGAGGTCTAAAAAGATTTGTCACTTCTTGATCCATACTTTTGCAGGGTTACATTTAACACATTTTGCCAAATTACTTTTACAAGAAAGAGAAACAGGACAAACAAAGCCAGCCAAATACTTCAGATATTTTGTCTTGAGTCTAACATTCAAAAAAAGTTTGGATTTTTTATAAGGTACAATTTATGCTTCTCTAGAAATCAGTTGTTGTGGTCCAAAATTCAGAATATTTGATTTCAAAGGACCAGCCTGGATTTATTTTGCAAAGTCAAGAATCAAATCCAATTTTCATTTGATTCTGTACAGATAATATTAAGCAATATAAAATGCCTCTCCTTTCTTGTTATTTTTACCCTTATATTCAAGCTGATTCTTTTGGTGAAACTTTCGTAAATGTACTCTTCGACCATCTAGTTTATCAATATTTCAATGTAAAAATTATGGATATTCATTGGTTGTATATATATGGTGCATGTATAACATATTTACTAATATGGTCAAAGTATTTTTAAATATAGGGGTGGTAATTAGCGGGATATGTCAAATTTGCGCAAGTCATAATGGATCAAGACAATAAACGGATCAAGATTCAACTCAATCTATTGGATAAAAAAGGATTGGGTCAAAACGGGTTGAATAATGAGTTATAGAGCGAGTTAAGACCCAACCTGACTCAACGTTTACTAAGTTATACTTATTTTATTTGTTCTTTCTAAATATTTTAGTATTTAATTAAATTATATTTTTCTTTATTTCGACTATATAAACATATCAAATTAATTTTTTTTAAAAAATATTTTGACAAGATCTCTCTCGAGTCAATTCGAACTACATATCAAACCAATTTTCAATGAGCTGAAATGAGCTCTGTTGAGCTAATAAATAGCCGGGTTAATAACCCGTCCAAACTTCAACGGGTTGGACAAGTTGGGTTTAATTTTGTCACCCCTAATGTAGTGTATAGGAATGTATAGTATATGTATATAAAGTATACAGCACCTATACATTGTATATATCTAAACTGGATGTCTAAATGGTATTTGATGCTAATTTTTTTAAAAAGATCTTACATTTTAAAAAGATTTTAATTTTTTTTATTCGATATCCAGTATTCATATTGGAATATCACTAATTCATAATTATGTTATGGGATACTCGTTAAAAAAAATGTTTTTACTAGAACTTTCTTTTATACAAAAGACCCCAGTTTCTCTGAGTAAGGATAATAAATTTTATTCGTCACAATACGAACACCTTGATAGAGTTGAAAGGGAGTTCATTATCCTTGTGATTTAAATGCAACATATAGCTTTTGAATTTTTGTTTCATCCAGCCACAGCCTTCATATATTCAAGTTCATTGCAAATAAAATAAAATAAAATAAATGCATATATTATTTATTGTTTTTCTGTGTAATGGAGTCAAACTTGGGGCCAAAAACGCACATGAATTCACGTGAGTGCCTAGGTTGTCATAACTCATAAATGAAACACAACAAAAAAAGGACTTGTCGAAAAATATAAAATAACAATACTTTTTTTATCTCATATTAATTAAATTTATAAAGTAATGCATACATATTAAAAAAAATATTTAAAGACAAACTTTACACTATACTTTTTACTATTGTTCTTTGTAAATCATAAATATATAGTATAATTTATTTTCTAGAAAATATAAAAGTTCAACAAATGAAAGGACAAATATGAAAAAAGTTTTAAACATTTATCTTAAATTTTGAAAAATTTAACTATTTTAAACCTTAAAAAAGACTCAAAAATTTAATTAATTTGAGACGAAGAGAATATATTACTTGATCCCTTTTTGATATCGAACATATTTCATAAAAAAATGTTAATTAAAGGTATATTTCATAAATTAATATTATTAATAAAATTTGAAAATTTTAAATTTGATTATTATTGTTATTTATATAATTATTCAATACTATAATAGTATTAAAAAATCTATTAACTTATTAAAATAAATAAAATAAAATATTATTTTAATATAGAAGCAATATTCTAATTTCTCTCCCTTTCCATTTAGTTATTACTGTCTTCGATTCATAAAGGTTTTTGTACTCCCAATAAGAATTGTATTTAATATTAAAAATATTTATCTAAATTAGCTGTTCCTTCTCTATACGTTTTGTCACTTAATTAACACACAATTAATTGGAACAACAAGCTTTCTCCCAACATTAAATATTTTAAAACATGTATATTTTGTCAAAGGGTCGATTAATAATGTATGATGAATTCTCTTGACTTATTTGTATATTTATTTTTATATATTTTAATTCTACTAAGTACATGTTTTCACCCCGTTATCGAATACAAGGCGGCGTGATTAAAAGTTAAAACTTCATTCCTTGTAAAGATAAATATGATATAATACTACTACCAATATTATTATTACTGTATTATCTGACCATGCCGAACAATTTAGGATTTGTTTTTCTTTTGCCACATTATTTTATTGTGGTATTTCAGTCAGATCAGCTCCTTCCTTTCCTTTTCTAGTAAGGCAACTACCGACAGAATGAACATATGAATTGAACACTAAACAGAATAACTTGGAAAAATTAATAGCAAATCATAACTTTTGAAACATCATATCTGTCAAGACTCCAATGGATCATGACCGGCGCTAAGGAGAAGAATTTTAAAGTAAGCCTCTTAAAATTCTGCAGAAAATTAGGTACAGTTTTTCTTGTTTTAGGCCTATCCAAATTTTACCTGTCTCAGAATTCAGCAACATAACAACTAAATAATCAAATCAAATCAAATTACTATATCAAATATCAATCTAATCTCCACACAAATATACCAACTTGTCTCTAACCATAGGAATAGACTTAAACTCAGTCACATATAAAAAATAAACTAAGAATACCCATGACTCTAAATAACGGAATGACTATGAAGCGACTCTCTAAGAATTCAAAAAGGTCCATAACAATAAATAACTCATTTTCTACGCGAACAAGTGGGGGGCTCACCAAGGAATCAACTTGCTATCTTTAGTTAACTAAATCCTCGCCAGTATCATCTGTATTCTCTGGAAAGGAAAAAAAATAGGGAGGAGTGAGACACTAGCTCAGTGAGTAATAATAATAACCACAGCCGTTTTAATAAGGGACAAGTCAGAAAAGATGCTAGGATAATCATAAAAATCATATAACAAATGCTTTTTCAAAATCAATAGTCAAATCCATCTTATTGTTTCATATAAGCAATTCAACTTAGCTATTCAGAAATAAACTCGGTAAAACTCTTTCATATCAAATCATATACATATATACGGGAGGTTTCCAAGAATGAATCATGTAATTGGTAATTGGTATGTCTATCTTCATAAAAGAATAGATAATAACAGTAACTTTCATATCGATAAATCCCTATTCGAGGGGTATAGGTAACGGTATGTCAGTTCTACCTTCCCACTAGCGAGGGTTCTATCTGTAATTGGTAAATACAAGTTGCACCAGGTCTAACGAACTCGCCATTAGCTACAAGATTCATCAAGGTCTACTCCCATTTAAAACTTTTCTTTATAAACCATATAAGCTTTTTCAAAGTAGTACAAGGCATGTAAATCTTG
>JAOTQJ010000102.1:21984120-22008188 GCA_025642045.1 Solanum sejunctum
GGAATAAAGCAAAATGGCTCTTTAAATTGTCTGCGCTTCTTTCATTTGTAAAGTAGCAGTTAGTCAATGCAACTTTCAATGCTCTTCATGAGTCATCTGGAAACAGCCGCTTTATGTTTTTAAATATAGGGATTAGGCTGCATACATCCGACCCCCCTTATCCCGTAATGTGCGAGAGCCTTTTGAGACATTGGGATATGTTGATGTTGATATTGATATTGATGATGATTCATCAATCTCTCTCCATACATATATTGTTTTTGATGTGATGGATTGTGCTAAGCAAATTAGAATAGTTTTTAAAAAAAAATTGAGCAAACCCCACAGAGGATATCTATTGAGTTGTGTTTGTGTGGACAAATACAAAGAGACATGGAACAGCCCCACAAAGGGTACGGTCTTTTTTTAAAAACAATTTAAAAAACAAAAAAGATGGCACTTGATCGTTGGCCTATATATGCTTTAAAATCCTGTTAGATTGCATTTTTGCTCAGAATTTGGGATACGGTCTCATGCATGTTAGAACTATTTTTGCATAATTGAAAGTGATGGTTATAAAAAAATATATTATCAATAGTTATTTTTGTGAGTGTTGAGAACATATTAGTGTAACAGGTTTTTTGACCAATAGAATTGTTTTAAGAGAGATGTATATTAACATTGAAACACACATTTTTGCCATTTATATCTCTTTCACAATTAAAGAAACAAAATTATTCTCTTAGAAATATCAACCAAAAAATAATAATGGATCTCAAGAGTGTCATCTTAATTTTGAGCTATTTTTCGTTATATTTCTTTACGTTTATATTGCAACTCTTGTCTTGATCTATAAAGGAACTAGGTGATATTTCAATCTTGTCATTCGGTAAAGCGTAGCTAGAGTTAGCTATGTCAAGTCTTGAAGTCTAAATTGATCAAAGGTGATTAGTTTAGTGGGAACAAAGTTACGTTGTTGCTTAGAAGCTTGAGTTTTTGAATTATCATAGCAAACAGAAAGGAATTAAGTTTTATCTTAGAATTGCAAGAGTTTGTAATTGTTGTTGCTCCTTGATGATAATGAAGTTGAGTTGAAAACTTATTGGATATACCGTGATTTTTTCTTCTCTTAATCAAGAAGGTTTCCACGTAAAATGCTTGTATCTTTATTTATCATACTTTCTTGTTTTTACTGTATTAACAGACCAGTTTGAATATTAGTTATATAAGAGCATCCGAGCCATCAAATCATAAGCTATAAATTGACTTCAACAACAATAATATATTCGATATAATCATAAATAGGGCTTTAATAGATAAAATGTTTGTATACCTTAAATATTCTTATTTTTGTGAAATAGAAAAATTATTTTCGATTCAAAAAACTATATATTAACCTCTTAATGGGATATAATTTGAACAATGAAAATTAATTAATGAGACAAAGGAACCAAAGGTTAGGTTGGTCAGAGAACTAAGGTATGAGAACTAAGGTATGGTGGTAGTGTACTAAACTTTGTTTGTACACAGCTAGGGTCCATTACTCTTTTCACTGATTCGTCCTCTTTAAACAGTAAAACACTTCTCTTTATGTTTCAGAATCTTTTTTGTAAGTTACTGTGCCTCTGAGGGCTATTAGTCAAGGATCACTTCCTTTTTCTTCCTAAACCATCATCTCAAGATTACTTTATATGGAGAGTAATTAAATTCTGTAGATCCAAGAACTTGTATTATTTGATGATGTCAAGTGAATCGCTAGAAACATGTAAAATATATAACTAACCCAATAAAAAAATTCTGTGAGGAGAATGGAGTATATTATATTATGACACAAAAGATTCCTTTTCTAAAGAAATGTCTTTTATATGAGCTCAGGCTAGCTATTGTTATTTGATAAATCCGAGCTAAAATTTTTGAAGCTCATTCAAAATGTAGTTAGTGAGTTAATTTATACAAGCCCGAGGGTTATTGCATAGAATAAGATACATCATAAAGCGAATTTAAGATGTCCAAACTATGTCCATCAACTATATTTATGTATCTTGTTTTATATACCGCAATGATTGAGTTAATATTGGTTCACATCCAATAAAAATTTCAACATTCATGTGGACTACCTGCTTGTGCAAGAATAAATGCTCTGTCCAATTTCTTCATTGATGAAAATCAGATTTTCATAAGTGTTCAACATTCATTATATATTTGTACTTTAACAGAACTTCTATATACACGTTGGGTGACTTTTCCTTTCATTATTGGCACGTTGGATCCATGACGTAACAAAGTTGATTTACATGGGCCTTAGGATCGGCCCATTGATCTGTTTTAAGAGCAGGCCCATCTTCTTTTTTGTTTGTTTGTGTTCAGTAAAAAGCAAATTAAATTCAGTTTTACCTGTACTCCCTCCTCTTAATTTAGGCCCTCAAAAAGAGCGAATGCTTAAAATATAATAAAATAAAAATAGTTATAATTTGTTAAAATTATGATTTATAATAAGGGTGAGCGTTCGATTGGTTCAATTTAGTTTATAAATTTTGGTTCGATTTTCGATTTTTGATTTAGTGAAATATCAATTCAAACTAGACTAAAATAAATTCGGTTTAGTTTGATTTTTACAATTTTGGTTCAATTTATTTTTATTTGATTTTGCGATTCGTGAGATTAATTGAATAAATTTAGAGTTCGAATTTTTTAAAAAACATATAAGTTTATCATATGAATTGTTGGAAATCATTTTTGACTTCTAATTATTATTTTCTGACTGCTTAATTTCACATCTAGACATAGAGAATGAGACATAAATTTTCCACGAATAATAACAGTTTCACTTTAGAATGACGTTTGGAAAACATTTCAAAGTAGAGATTATCTTTCAAATTGGAAATTATGAATAGAATTAGGATTTCATTATTGATTATTGGATTGGGTGAAGTCCAATATTAAAAATTGAGACATTGAACTATGAGTATTTAAATATGGATTGGGCCATATACTATTATATTGAACTTTTGAACAATTGAGCTAAGATTATTGTCTATGAGATATAGAGTATAATGATATAAAATAAATTTAGTTTTTTGATTAAATCGAACTAAATCGATATAAAATAAATCCAATTTTTTGATTTTCGATTAGTGAAAATATCAATCCAAACCAAACTAAAATAAATTTGATTTAGTTCGATTTTTAGAATTCGATTTAGTTTTTTCGGTTTAACAGAAATTAGTTCGGTCGATTTTTTCGGCTTGAACCAAATTATGCCTAGCCCTAAGAGAGAGGCGAGCACGATCAAGAGAGGGAGGAGGGAGGCGAATTGTATATATATATTTGTCAAATCGTATGTGTATATTTGTCAAATAATTATATATATGTAACTAATATACATGTCTTTGTATATTTGGCAAGTGAGATTGGGAGAGGGAGAAGAGCGAGCCAGATTGAGAAAGGGAGGAAAGAAGCGAGCTAGAGAAGGTAGAGAGTGGAGAGAGATGGATTGTATATATATCTATTGAATTGAATATGTCTATTTGTGAAATAGTTGTATATGTGCAGTTGGTATACATATGTATTTATATATATGACAAGAAATTGCAGAAAGAGAGAGGAGAAAGGCGCGAGAGAGAGGAAGACAGAAAAGAGAAAATAGCAACAAAATCCTAACTATAGCTATAAATTGTAATTTTTTCAAACCATAGTAGTATAATATAAATATACACCATATATTTGCTTCGCTACATAATTTACCCTATAATTTATGCACAATATTTGTATAATTCGCTATACTATTTGGAGTGTTTGTATATTTCGTTCTACAATTCACAGTGTTTGCATATTTCGCTATACAATTTGATTTGCGTATGACTTTGGTATAATCACGCACAACGTTTGTATAAATCGCACCAATTATACGAAACTCAAATTAAAATTATCGTTAGATATTTGCCACTAGTCATAATTAATTTAAAATTATAGCTATGTTAAATAATTAATTAATATATATTTACTTATCCGTGTAATTTTTCCAAAAATAAACCGTGAATTCAAGAGGGTTATTTGTGTAAAAGATCCCAAAAATGTCTTATGTGAACTTGTAGAGTATTTAATGCCTAAAATTTGTTTTAACAATCACCACCTGTCACTGGATTCACAGCAACTAACTATTTCCTCACAAAAACAAAATAGGAGAGAATACACGTGTACACTTTACTAAGCCTATCCAATTTGTCCAAAAAATTGTGGTTGAAAGAAATGGACAAAATAAAAATATTTATCCAGTGAATTTCCCATTCTTAATCCTTTTGTTCTTGACAGAAACAAATCACAAAACACATTTAAAAAAAATGGCACTTAATTCCATCTCATTACTTCCCATAAAATCCATTAACATCTCCTCCACTTGTTATTATGGAGTTGTTATTCCTCAGAAATCATCCAAGATTGTGTGTCAAGTGGAAAATTCAAATTCAAATAGAGAAATAAAGAAGTGGAAAGCCATTGTTTCCACTGCATTAGCAGCTGCAGTGATCACATTTAGCTCGAACATGACTGCTATGGCAGACTTGAATAAGTTTGAGGCAGAAACAAGGGGGGAATTTGGTATTGGTTCTGCTGCTCAATTTGGTTCTGCAGACCTTAAGTTAGTTTTATCTTTTGCAATCTTGCAAGGTTTAATTTAATGATTTTTTGGAGGTTCTGGAACAGTTTCTTATTTTTTGTTTTGATTTGCAGGAAAACAGTTCATACAAATGAGAACTTCAGGTAAGCTTTCCCCTGCTCTAAGATACTACTGTTTTTTTCTCGAGTAGATAAGATGTTTATTTAACAATCACGATGACATACCTGGTGTAATCCTATAAGTAAAGTCGAAAACTGACACAGAAGCTGGAAGGGATAGGGGAGACTGATTTTTTTTTTTTTTTTGTTTACATAAGCAGTACTTTAGCTTGAAATCTTGAAACCAGAAAATGTAAATTGTAAAGTTATTCAACAAGAACTCTAGAACAAGAAGTTTTCTCAGTGCAGACTAGTATTCATGTTCCATTGGACTTGCTGATACAGAAGAGCCAATTTCACATCTGCTGATATGAGGGAATCGGATTTCAGCGGATCAACATTCAATGGTGCATATCTAGAGAAAGCAGTTGCATATAAAGCGAACTTCTCAGGTACTTTTCCATAGCAAAATCATCACAATATACAAACATAAAACTAGGTATACAATCAAGCAAGTGTTATTTGTTGATGGAAACGTCATATGAAGATACTAATGAATTCCCTTTAGCTGTTTTACCTCTTTCGCTCCATCAGAATACTGTGCCAAGATTACACAATATTTTCTGTAGCTTGCTTTAGAATTAGTTTGCCTGGTCATCAGCGTGGACATAGTTATTGGCATTGATCCTTCATTCTGTTTTCTCTTTAGAACTTTGTCTTTGCCTTTGCATTTGTCTTGATTAGTTTTTGTCTCTGATCCGTAACTTTGGGTTGGCATGTTGGGACATCGTGGTGTAGCCATTAAATCCTCAATAAAAGTTTTGTTTACACTTTTCACTCCTACTTCCTTTCCTCCAATCCGCTTGTTAGAGTTAGTAACTTCTAAACTACTCTGGGCGCTTAAGGGTGTAGAATTAGCTCCACAATTTGCTGGTTCCTGTTTATCTGCACCAGTACCATCATGCCCTACGCTTGTAGAAGTGCATAATTTCATCACATTGCGAGATAAGCCCTTCTCAGTTGGAGTTGAACTTTCTTGAGACTCAATCTGAATTTCAATGTGTTCTACATCATCTTGGGAATCACATGCTGTTTCATATCCCCAGCCAATTTGTTAGCTGCTCTGTGTTTCAGGTTTTTCTCTGATGTCTTGTTATGTGCTTTCAAGATCTTTAATGCATCCGGAAAATCACGAACTGCAGACACTTTACGTCTTTTTGGAAACTGACAAGGGTACACCAACGAACATGGCTCGTGTAGCACATGAGGATTTTCCGCATATTTTGATGCAGTCCTTACAAGTGAAGCATTTTTAACCATCGAAAAACTGTTATTATCATCCTCCCCACATTCAAACTCGACAATTTCTTCATTCTTGAGAGCCTCAGTATGCAACTCCAAATTTACATCAGATTGTAACACTGCCACTAGTTGGACTGTCACCTTTACAGGCTCTTGTTTTCAAATTCATCTCTACATGAGAATGCATCTACCATGGGATCTACTAAATCTCCCTGTGACATAAAATCAACCTTCAAACGTTTGTCAAATTCATCATTTGTTTCTGCATCACCAGATTGATGCTCTTGGGATTTCATGTCAACTACATCATAACTCTTAAAGATCCTTTGGAAAATTGCGAAGTGAGGAAACCTTACGCCTCTTTAGCTTAATCATATCACCTTCCCTCGTTTTTATCTCGTTTACCAGATCAAGATAAGCTCCATTATCCACCTGAAAATTCCGTTTAAGCGTATCCACAACTTTCCTCCTAGTGCTTCTACACTCATCAACACTTCCAATCTGATCAACTTTTTCACCATCCTTTTGATCCCCTGAAATCTCCGAACCTAATGTTGATCCCGCCTTCCGTTCACAAACGACAACTGGCTCAACCTCCATAGCTGGATCACCACAGGATATAACATTATCTTCACCATATACTAACTTTTTTCCAACCACAAATTGCTTAAAACACACTGGATAGCTGCGTACCGCAGCTATCTCCTACTACTGATTTCAAATTCTCCATCCTCGGCTGCTTATTTTAAAACCCAATCCAAAATTAATGCAAAAAATTATTCCTATAACAAGAAAACAGCAACACAAAAATCATCAGCTTAATCCAGTAGGACAGAAGGAGAACAATAATCAACGAAGAAACGCTAGGAAAAACAGTAGATTAAAGGGAGGAAAAAGAGTTACAAAATAATTAGTCCAAACCAAAATCAGAATTTCGATATGAAACCTAAAGAAAATCAAATTAATTAAACAATAGTACCATTAATTGAAAAATAATTAAAGAAAGAGCGTTACCTGTTTTTTTTTTTGAAGGTTTTGGGGGAAATTGTTATTTGGGATTTTGTGGCATTAAGGATTTTCTGGTGAGCTGCCCGATTTTTTCTGAAGTAAAGACTATATCCGGAATAAAACCCTTCAATTTTAATTATTATACAAAAATTTTAGTAACTTTATTTAATATTTTAATTGCACACAAAAAGCAGATAATTTTTAATCTAGCTGAAATCATAGTGCTTCAGAGAATGAAGGTTAATTATTTTGTGCAATGTCGCCCCCTCTTCCTCCAGGCTTCCATTTTCTGTGCTGATAGGCGTTCGGCATAGGCTCCTAGCACACGTAGGGTCCAGGTCCAGGTCCAGGTCCAGGTCCAGGGAAGGCACTTCAAAGGTTGATGTAATAGTCAATGCTAATGCAAGCATTAATGGTTCGTGACGTATATAGGTCACATGGAATAACTTTACCGTTGTTCAAAGGTCCCCCTTCAAATGCTTCCAGATATAATTAGCAAATTGATGATCAAATTTTCTGCTTCAGAGTTGCTACAGTAGACATATTCAGAAACCAACCGATGATCAAATTTGAAAACTCTCAATAGGAAATTTTCTTATAAGTATCTCTTATAATATCTTCAACTTGAAATTTCTTGTAGATAATAATAGGAAATTTGATAGGGGTTAATATAAGATTTAGGAAAACAAAGAAAAACAGATAAAGAGGAAAAAAATCTTGCTCTTCTGCCAATAAATTTTGTTACAAACAATTGAATAATAGTAATACTTATTTTCATTGTGATTTTCTCGTTAAATAAGACAAGCAAATGCTTCAAATTCCTTCCTAATTATCTATCCCACCTTGCTAAAGAAACCATCTTTTAGAAACAAAAAAGATGATTTCTGAAAAACTAATTGGTATATTGTTGACACCCTACAATATTCCAAATGGACTTTCTTTCTCAAGCTTCCAAAACACTTGAGTTATTAATGATATGATGAAGCTGTAAAGTGCCGGGACATTTAAAAAATGCGGACAGGTCTGTGTCGGATCCTCCAAAAGTATACTTCAACATGAGTGCGACAATATTTTTGAAGAATCCGAGAAACATAGAATGCAAATAATCTCATGCTCATTATATTCAATCATTAGAATCAACATTTTGGGAGGGTATCTTATATGCCGATCTGTTACTACTACTCTCGAAAATAAAGACTGGTTCAGAGCGTAGATATTGCTAATTCCTGCTTTTTTGGTATTTTACAGGTGCAGATTTGAGTGACACATTGATGGATCGGATGGTATGCACATTGTAGCATATGATTTAAGTCCAAAACGACTTTTAGTCATGACATTTACATTGGTTTAAGATGCTTGCAAAATGTTGACTTCACTATCAGAATGTGAAGATCAATTTGTTTTTCATTAAATGCAGGTACTTAACGAAGCTAATCTCACTAATGCTGTTCTTGTTCGATCTGTTTTGACTCGAAGTGACCTTGGGGGTGCCATCATCGAAGGTGCTGATTTCAGTGATGCTGTTATAGACCTCCCACAGAAACAGGTAAACCTTGTAGCCTCTTCAGATGTAACTTGTCTCGGAGAAATGTGTCTTAATTTGTGCTAAATTCTCTAAAACTCATACCAAGCATGTTCTGGGATCGTCTAACTCGATCTTGTGATAAACAAGAGTTTCTTTTGTTATTTACTTCCACAGCGTCTCTCTATTTGTTATAATTTGTCTCAATCGTACATGTTATGAATATGTCATGCTTATTTTCAGGCACTTTGCAAGTATGCTAGTGGGACTAACCCTGTGACAGGGGTTAGCACCAGAAAAAGTCTAGGCTGTGGGAATAGCAGACGAAATGCATATGGAAGTCCATCGTCTCCTCTGCTTAGCGCTCCACCTCAGAAGTTGCTCGATCGTGATGGATTTTGTGATCCAGACACTGGTCTCTGTGACGCAAGCTGAACAAAAAATGTCCATGTACATAAATATATGGAGAGAGCAAAGAGATCTGGCGTTTTCATGCATCTCCTTCAAATTTGTGCGCATAGTGTAACTCAGGCAGACGACATAAGCTACATCTTGATTCTTGAGCATTATTGGTTCAATTATGTTTCATGTATGCAAAAATCTGAATACAAATATACTTAAAACATCAACATTGTTGATGACATATTTGTTCAGAACAACCTTAGTTTTTCTTGCAGCCATTTGTTTGTTATTGTTAAGTGATATCCTGTTTTGGGGCAGAGGAATTTGAACAATATTAAAACATGTTAAGTAGATGTGGTCCCAATTGTTTGGATGAAAATGAACATGAAATCCTACAAAAGAATGTGACATACATGATAACATTGGATAAAAGTAATGATTGTTCAGCTTGCACTCTTGTTTTGAGGCTTCACGTTATTCCTCCTTATCTTCTCTAGGAAATATTTTCATGAACTATTCAATTCACCACTAGCCATTAGTTGTTATTAGAAGGGTATATGTTGTTCCAACTTTTTAAAATATCTTCGAATCTAAGAGTAATTTGAAGGATTCAAGGCTAGTTCTGATCTTTCTAACGTAAAATTTGAATCTTTCGAAAATTGAGCATTTTGAAAATCAATTTTCTAACTGAACGACCAAGACTCACAACATGAGTGGTCTAAATTTTCAGGAGGTTGGTCAAGTCTTGTTCAATGATTGAGAAAAGATCAAATAAATTGCTTGTCCTTTACTTAATTCTTTGTTTGCTTAGTGCATTAGCATGCCTTTTGTCAAATTAAAGGAATGTTAAAGTGGAACATTAATCACCAAGTTGAAATTTGATGTTCCCTTTTTTGCCATCACTTGCTCATCATTTTGACTACCTCTATTTCTTGTCTTAATGAGGAAAAATGAATGGCCCATTTTCTACAATCAAGATTGAACGAATACAAAAAGACTTGGAATAAGGACAATAATACCAATGAATAGTACAAGATCGATGAAATTCTATTTTTGAACTGAGTTAATAAATAGATACTTCAATTCAATCAAAAGTTACTTGGACTGAAATAAGTTAGGTTCAAATCAATTAAATAATAAATCAAAATTTAACCTGCCAAACTATTATCATAGTATAGAGTATACAATTTTATAAAGAGATTAAACTCCTCTATTGTTGACTATTGTTTTCTTACCTTTCACCAAAACATTGGCGGAAAAAACTAGAATCAATAACTTGGAATGAATGTGCCTAGAAATAGGAAATCTTATTCAGAACTCTATGCTTTATAGGATAAGACATTATTTAAAATATATGGGATTAAAGAAAAGAAATACGAGGAATCAAATAAAACATGTTCCAAGATCCTATGAATGCATCAAAAATAATAAAGAGAGGATAAACACTAACTGAATGATAAATTAGTATAATTAACAGAAAGAAAAAGTTGGTCATTCTTAATCAAGACAGTATATAGAAAGAGGGCCAAATTTCTTTTAATTGGGACAGTGATGGTCTGGGATCTAGGGTGTGAAAAGATGAAGACTAATGATGGGACATCACATGGATTTTAATAATTGGGTCAATGCTAATCTTTTATTATTAATAATAATATATTCCTTAGCCCTCAAAACAACACAAGTAGAGTGCAAAAAATAAATGATAATAAATCCTAGGAGTAATATATATATATACTAGTATATTCACACATGGCCTGCATGAATGCGCATGGCCTGCCCAATTCCCTTCTAATTTCTAGTATTAGAGTCTATTTTTCAGTCTCGAAAAACACAAACAAATGGTGGAGATTGGTGCCAAATATATATAAAGCCAAAATATATGTTCAATTTGTATTCCACCTCACCCATTCAAGAAAGAAAAAAAAAAAAGGACTACAATTATCAGGACATAATTTTAAATAAAAGGACTTTGAAAATTATAAATTAGGATTAAAAATTAGTAGTTAGATAATGTCATGCTTTCTACGAGTTAGGCATGAGTATATTGCAGCAATCGATCTCCTGAGGTCAATTTTTTCAAAACAAAAAGTAAATTATTTTATATAAAGAATTGACCTTCCCAATATAAATTTAAAGAGTATATCTATATTTTTTCGACCTAGGATTTAGGTTAGTGTTTATCAAATAATCAACCTTCGGTGGTCGATTTTAACTATTATTTTAGTAGAAGTTTCATGTCATGTGATTTATATTGCTATCGTTTGTGTCCTGTATATTAGTAACGTGCTTTTGTTGTTGTTAATCTTGTATATTATATTATTGTTAATATTTTTCTTACATTTTATATGATACTTTTTTTTTAGTTTGTGTGTTTTTCTCTTTTCTTCTAGATGTTCTTTGATTTGTATTACTTGAGTGAGAGAACTTTTGGGAATATCTTTCTATTTTCATAGGGTAAAAATAATGTTTACATTCACTCTTTCTCTCCAAGATCCCACCTTATGAAAGTACATTACTAATCTTATAGTTATTGTAATTTAACCTTATAACCATTAGCATATTTTATTTTCCAGGTTGCCACTTTGCTTATTATTATGTATAAATATCTTTTAAATAATTTGATAACTCATTGATATATATTACTCCCTCCTTCACCCCGATATGAGGGACGACAAAAGCCGCAAAGGGGGTCGGTTTGTCAAGGTTTATTTTGAATCAATTTGAATTTACAGGCTTATTCTAATTAATTCAACTTTTACATAAAAATTTGGCAATAAACAAGTGGGTTATTACCTCGTTTAAATTTAAATATAGATTGTATGAATTATATTTTGATAACCTAATTTCAACATGGTGCCCAAAAACCCTCTCTATGGGAGTGCATTAGAATGGTCAATTATGAGACCAACAAAGCACGCTCAATAATGATGTCTACTGTAAAATTGAGCATTGCTTGAAAGGGACTGTCATGTTTGAGTTCAATTTCAACCACATCAAAGTTAAAAATCATGATTACTACTATCTTCTATAATAACTGCCTCTAAAAGTAAACAAAAACACACTATAGTTTCTTCTTATTGTTATTGCATAATTATGTTATGAAATTCTGTGCTTTTTTTTCCCCTCACTTATCCGCTAAGTTCTTTGAGTATTTAAGACCAACTAAAATTTGAATTCTACATACAAAACTCCTACTACATATATATCACTTTATATAAAAGTACCATCTTCTTCCACCTTATAGCCTAGACTATAATATACAAAACCTATATTGCTCAAACTCTTTAAAAATGTCAATGAGTGTGTGTTGAATCCTCCAAAATATTGTATTTTTAAAGAATTCAACACGAATGAGGCAATATTTTTAGAGAGTCTGAGCAACTTAGTAAAAAACTACCTCTATATCTATATTATTTCTTGAATAGAAAAATTTTCGTCTAGGCATTGAGTTTGTACGTACGTAGCAGCAAAATGGCTTACAATATTTGAAGATTAATTAAGGTGAGCTTAATTATGAATCTTGAAGAGATGTGACATACTGAGAATTTAATTTTTAAATATAGTTATGTTAGTTATTTAGATTTATTATTTTCTTGTATTAATTTATTAAATAATAGGAGGTATTCTTGAACTTCATGGTAGGGCAAACAAGAATTTTTGAGTGGTTTTGGTTAATCTAGAGGATTAACCAATTTGATCTTAGGGATTAGGAATATTCTAGTTGATTATACATATTTCAATTTAGTAATTAGTGGTGGGTTTTTGTTTTATCTACTTTGTTTTAATTGTGCTTGCAGTTGAACACTTTCTTATTAATTCAAGACCTTGGTTAAAGCAATAGTAATGGTGCACTCTTTTACTAGGTGTGTAAATTTCTTTTTATAATAAGTCGCAGCCTAAAATATTACCTGTTTTGATAAGAAATAAACAATCATTTTATTTATAATTAATAAAAACAAATGTTAGAAAGCATATTTAAAATTATTGTCTTTATCGTAATTTGGAAGTGTTAAGTAGTTTTGCTTATTATTAAAGTGGAATTAACCGCGCATTAGTGATATCTTCTATGAGAAGGCTATTCTTTGCATAATAATCACGTTTGCAACTACATTACATTTGCTTTTCGTTTAAAAAAAATAACCTAGTTTGATTTGTTCGGAGTTTAAAAAAATAAAAAAAAAATTTCAAACTTATGATCCTAAATTAAAGTTATATCAAAATAACTTTTAATCTTATGGCGTTAAACTTGTCACGTGGAGGGCTAAAATCAAAATATCGGTAAAAAAGAAAATGAGTCATTCTTTTTTAAACAAACTAAAAAAAAACAGGTCATTTTTTTTTTAAATAGATTCATTTAAATATAATTTATTTGCTTTATCATCATACTATATGACCTTATTAGTTGCCATGTTTTATTCACTGTCATGTTTTTTCTATTAATAATTACTTGATGTACTGCATTTTAATTGAAAGGTCTTTCCAAAATAGTTTTTCTATCTTCATGAGGTAGAAAAAAGATTTGTGTATACTCTATCATGTTTGGACCTCACTTATGCAATATCTTTTGTTATTGTTGTTGCATATAATGCTATATGACTAGCTAGCACAATGATACTTTAATATGCACACATACTACTAAATGAATAAATTCAATAATCTAAAATTAAATGCTTCTCTTAGTTGACACTAACAAAAGTTTTTCATTGTTAGATTTTCAAGTTTGGATATAAAAAAATTGATGTAACTATGAGACGTAAGTGCAGATTAGAGGGGAATACATAATTTAAATTTGATAAATTCAACTATTTTATTAATAACGATAGTAGTATAGGCCTAGTCCCTAGCTTAGTACGACTTCTTTTTTTTCAGCATTTAGTTTAATAAATTTCAAACTTCTTTTTGGTCTAATAGTTGGTTTCTTTTTGTTAGATAAGTTTTAACCTTTTTAATTCAAAATAAATATAGTCAGCATTATCATTTCAATACAAATTCTCTACTTCCATCTGCTGGAAATATTCATCGAAATTGTTTAAATAATGAGAAAAACACTTCAATATATTCATGTGGTGGATATAAGTACAGTACAATTAATCTGGAAAGTAGTATCACCCTATTATTTCTTTAGATCACAGTGATTTCTTTGATATTTATTTGGTTTTATGCTTCTATATAAATCGCATTCAGGGAATGTATTTTTTCTCGAATCGAGAAAGGATCCAAATAATTGTTTTTAAAATGTTAGATCACGAGAATAAACTGGTCATTTACCTTGAAATATGAATATATAGTGTGTACCTATTAGAGGTCCACTCTCTCTATATTTTTTGTCCTTTTTTCTTAAATACTAATTTCATTCAGTCTTACAGATGAGTAGTACAAATTTTTAGATCACTAATACATCACCATTTGAGTTTTATTATGTACAATAACTGAGGTACTTAAGTTCGTACGTACATATATATGTCAAATCCAATCATCATACATTTTAATTTCTCTTAGTACTAGTATATATAGAGCATTATATTACTTCCATATATGATCAAGTTGTGAACTTGAAGCAGATAATGAACCAATTTCTGAAGTACTCATTTCTTGTCCCTTAGTATCACTTTGAATGTGCATGTTCATTTGTTCAGATGCTGGAGAACTGGAACAAGCAGCATTGTACCCATCTTGTTGTGTACTTAATTGAGATGCAACAAATTTATCGAGTACTCGCCAATCGGTCACTTGATCATAGTTGTTGTTGTTGTAAATTGAGTTTGGTTGTGCTATAATTTGGTTGATTGATCCATAGGATTGAGGGATTTTTGGTGACTCTAATTGAGGGAGTTGGAGGAATAATGCATCAGGCTGTTGCATATTGGTGTAGGGTAGTTGGTGATGATATGGAGGAGTGTTATATGGATTTGGAAAATTGTTACGTTGTGGAGAGTCAAAATCAGGCATGAAATTGGAGACTAATTGATCATCGTTGTACCAACATAGTGACTCATGTTGATATAATTGGTCTCCTCCTCTTGTTATTGATGTTGCTAGTTTTTTCTTGAATACTCTACACACTGCCCAACCTTCTTCCTGCTGGTTCAATTAATTGAATAATGTTAGAACATATAGAGAGGGGCAAAAAAAGGCAAGTTTGGTGTATTAAAGTATCTATTATGCGCAGGGTCCAACCACAAAGATATATTATAAGCTGTCTTATCTTGCATTTCTGCAGGAGGTTGTTTTCTAGACTTGAACCAGCCTAATCATATGATAGCAAATTTACCAATTACTTCAAAACTCCTCTTCTAGGACATATGAGAATTTATAATATTGTGTGCATTCTATTTATTTTTACTATGTTATTAAGTTAATTTGAACTATAATAATAAGTTTAAGTAACGTTTTGTATAAGCATGATATGATAATTTGAAAAATAGAGTAATAACTTGGTCAAATAGTGCTAAAAGAGTAAAAGTGTTTGACTAGGTTCATAGGTCTCTCAAACTAGTTTATAAACATATTTTTGACTTGTATATATTTGTGCATTTGATAAACGCAACAAAATATTTTGAGTCAAGTACTTACAAGTTATTATTTACTCATAAGTTGGTCAGTCCTTACTTATAATTTTATAGCTTATAAACATTTTTGATTTACTATTTTATCCATAATATATTTTTGTAATGTTCAACATACTCTTATCAAAAACTTTTGATCATCTCTATTATGTTTTCATCGTTCGTTCTTTTTTTATATCAAATGCTTTTAAACTTCTTTTTCTTTTGGAAATAGCTAGAAAATATATTTTTTTCCCTTCTTTCACCACACACAAATAATTTGTAAAATCAAATTTCAAGACTTCTATGTAACTCAATCAACAATTATCAACATAATTAGAAGTTAGGTTCATCAGACTTCGATAAAAAGTTGGTTCTTTTTTCTATGCCATTGGTGATTACACATTTCTGTAAATTATAGACCATAACTATATATTTGCAATAACAAAACAGTTTAATAATCGACTATATATATCAGATAACTCGTCTTATTTTTTTTTGGATTATTAATTTTAACGAAGTAGTATTTTAGTTTAGAAGACTTGCCTGAATAGAATTCCCGTTCTCGTTGGCTTCAAGTCTGTACTCATGCATAATGTAATCTGATTTTTGTCCATTTGGTGCTCGACCTTTATAAAATACCAGTGTCTTTCTCATACCAATCAAACAGTGCTTACGATAAATAGCCTTATCTCTTCCAGTTGCTTTCCAAAATCCTGCTTTGGTAGCTCTATTTGTTCGAGTTCCTGTTGGATACTTCTTGTCTTTATGACTAAAAAAGTACCATTCATTCTGCTGCTCACCTCCTATCTTGCACAATTCTGAAAAATATAAATATCAGTATAGTCAGATCTTGTTGTATTAGTCGTTTTCTATAACAACATATTACTATAATGATTAAGTTCTTTTGTTTTTGGAACCTATTTTACATGTTATCTTATATTTTGATAGCTAATCAGATCTCTCTGTATCAGTCATTATCTATGGCAATATATTACTATAACGATCAAGTTCTTTTTTTTGGAATCAATTTAGATGTCTTATATTTTGATAATAGATCTCTTTGTAACAGTCATTTTCTATAACAATAACGATTAAGTTCTTTTTTTTTGGGAATCGTTTTTTCATGTTGGCTTATTTATATGCATTTTGGTAACATTAATTTGCTGTAGCACCCAAAAAATAATCGGATGGATCGTGTCATTATAGAGAAATTTGACTGGAATTAGTAGAAGACATTTTTTACTCACCCCCACCCCGGGATTATAGGGTCTATTGGGAAGAGTCCCTATCTCACAAAGGTAGGATAAGGACTGTGTACATCCTATCTTTTATAGAACCACATTTGTGGAATTACACTGAGTACATTATTATTGTTATTCACATCGAGAATTACATATACCACATATGTCGTTGATGATTAATGTTGTTATAAATCAAAGCAACTAACGTACCTTGAAGATCCCACGGCTCATTTTTATAAAGATCAATCTCCTTCATGACATCAAGGTCAATTCTTTTTGAAGCAATCTTTTTCCTGAGATAATAATCAACTAATTCTTCATCCGTAGGGTGGAATCGAAAACCTGGAGGAACATGTGTAAAAGAATTCATGTCTTTTGTTGATCCACAAAATCAAGACCTGCATTTCAATTATCAAAAGAATTAATTATTAGCTCTATAATTATACTATGTCACACTAGAAGTTTCAAGAAATACAAATGTAAGGAAATTAGAGAACATTTCACCAATTTCCTTTAATGAAAAATGAAAAACTGATATTAAATGTACATGTGCTCATACACTTTTAATTCGTAAAAATTATTAAACAACGTGAAAACAAAAAGAATAATAACCTTAATAAACATTTAGGACTTTTTATCAAAAATGTCAAACATCAATTCACTTCATTTTTCTTAAAAAGATCATATATTTTTTCGAAAAATATATATCATATGCTTTCCTATGTGCTTCAAACTAAACTACTTGTTAAATTTTAACAATATAGAGAAAATAAGACAAATTATCTGCTATGATAAATTAGACGAGAAAACTAAGACATGATTTACCATGAATACACACACTATTTTTGTATAGTCTATGCTACACCACAATTCAAGCCCTAATAAATAAAAAAGAAAATCAAATTCAACATTGACTATAGTTCACGAATTTATGAACTAAAAGTAAATGATGTGTGTAGAAGTTTGTTTTGTCAACTTTGTGGGGATAAAAGCATGAGAACCCTAATCACTTGAAGATGTGGCTAAAAAAACATTACTCAAGTTTGCTTTAGCCTTAGGCATGAACCTGAATGAAACCAAGTACAATAAGTATAATGTTTCCTCCACTCATAAAGTAAAATAATATAATGTATAATCAAACTTCTATACCTTTAATGTATTTACACATAGCCAACATATAAAAAACCACAAATTAAATTATCAACAATTAAAGTGAAGAAACATGCACCTAGCTAGATTAATATTTCAACACAAATGCATGTTGTACATCATATTGAATTAACTAAGAATTTGTCTATTATATTTGTTCACACTTAAAATAAATTTAATTTCACATTGCAAAAGGAGGAGGGTTACATAGTATATAATCATCCTTTAAGAAAATAAGATCTAAGTAGTGTTAATAAACATTTGATGAAAATTAACAAGAATATTCTAAATATTTTTGTAAAACATTTAAAAGACCATGAAAATTAACTTTTTCTTTTCTTTGTGTAGGGTGCTTACACATAAAATTTGAGATAGTAAGCTACCTCGATCGATGTCACAAAAAAAAGAGTTAATATTCTGTGAGTCAATGACTCACCTATTAGATATTAAAACTGATACAAATAGATACTACTCTTGATCTTCGATCATCTGAGTATATCTAAAAATGAAAAAAAGAGATTAAAGAAGAAAGGAGAAGAAGAAGCTACAGCAAAGTAACCTTTGATAATTGTAATGATCCTTTAGAGTTTTGTTATTCCCCAGATCTGCTTCAATCAAAGTCTTCACTGTGTAAAAAGATGCATAGAATTATAAAACTCTCATTCAACTTTAGAAAGCTAGCAGACAAAAAGAGAAACTAACAATTCCTCCTCGGGAATCGAACTTTTAACTTTCACACACACAAAAAGAAAACTTGTCTCATGGTCCTCTCCACAAAAAAAAAAAAAAAAAAAGAAGAAGATCAGATCCCAAGTATATATGAAAAGAAGGAAATTAAAATCACTTTTCTATCTTGAAGAGGAAAAAAAACGAGCTAGAGAAAATAGGGTTTCAAAACTAAATAAATCATTCTTTTTCTTTTTCCTTCTATAGAAAACAATTATGAGTAGTATATATATATATTTTTTTTTGCGTCACCTTATCACTTGAGGAAGAAGGTAAAGATCATTGTAAAAAGATTTGGGAGGCGGAAAAAATGGTGGCTGAGGGTTAAATTATCTCCGCCACCATCACCACCCCACCAATTTTTGATGGAGACCTAAGTTGATGTCTTTTAGTATATGATATATATATTTTAAAAATGTTGTTTACTCTTTTAGTATGTTTTGTTTGATCAAAGAGATGGAGATTGAGAGAGAGAGAATGAAGGTCAGAAAACTGAGGGCATATATTAACTAGGCCTTCTTAAAGGGCAGCATCATCCATACACCATAAGACAACACACCCGACCAAAAAGAGAATGTATTTGTTTATTAATTAACTTGTTTGTTACCTTATTAAATTGTCTTGTTGGTGACATAATCATTTGATCAAATATTCAATATTTTCTCACATCCATAATTAAAATATTATGAAGATTGAATATTAATAAAAAAGGATTGTCCATGAGCAGTTTAGGGATATCATCTTTTATCGTTGTGGGCAAGATTTTATTGTGCATATTCCTGGATTGGGGATATTTTTAAATCTCTGAATCGATAGTGTAATTCATACTCCAAAAATTAGCTTAAAAAGAAGAATTATTCAAGCCTTATAAGCAGTTCAAGAATCTCATATCACTTACCAATTTGGACAGGGTTTGATTGTCCAGTCTAATGTGTGCACATTCATGAGCGGAGGGTATTAACTATCCTCCCTTTCCACCGGTCTGGGACCGGTGTGTTTCCACCCCTTCCCTTAAATAGGGGGCCCATAGTGTGGTTCTAACTCTGATACAATGCCAAATCAGACTTTGATTCTTATTCATATTTTTAAAAGTTAGCTCAAAGAAATGAGAATTATTTAAGCTTTATAAGCAGTTATAGAAAAAAATTGGAGATTAAACACGTATGATTGAGATTCCTCCATCTTTAATTAAAGGTTTCGAATTCGAATTTTTAAATGAAAATTCTTAACACCGCAAAAATGGACACTACAATACATAAATTCGGATTTAGTTGGACTCAAATATATATACCGTATATTGAACTGGAAAACAAAAACCCTCAACCTATGCCTATGCGACAACTTTGGTAATGACATTATACTTTCTCTTTTCCTTTTGTTACAATTGTAATCATTTGAAAAGTCTACAATTTTTTTCATAATTGTCTTCTTCTGTATAAAATTTTATACATGTTACTGTATTACCTACTGGAAATGATATTTTTATATGAGTAGTTTCCACCTCTTTTATACGAACAGTTTCTTGTGGATTTAATTTGTAACCTTAAATATAAATTATAATTTTCTATATCTCTCGTGTTGAAAAAAGATTAAAAAAAAAAGAAAAAGTACACAGTTAAGAGTAAATATCTGGAGACCTAAATCCTAATTTCTTAGTTACACTATTAAAAATTACTATTTTCTCACTAAAAATATTCGGTATAAAATATTTGGAGACCTAAATCCTAACGAGAATCTATTTTTTTCATATCGATGAACTTTTCCATTAATTCATGATTCAAAAAGGCCTCCATTTCTAATAGTGTTAGTGCACACAACTTAGTTATATATATGTAATGGTCTCCCATTACGGGTTATATATTGTTCATTCCTCCCAAACATAATCTAAACCCCACGCAAAAAAAATATCCTCTCTGAATTACAATACTCTTTACTTTTTCAATGCTATAATAAATTAAACAGCATATGTCAAACTTAAAAAATGTTTATATATATTTTATATATATAAAAATTAAGCCTTTTGTGGAAGTTCATTATAATAAAATAAGAAAACGTGAAATATTCACAACCTCACGCGGCCTCTAGTTGGTTGGGTCTACATTATAATAATATTTCTTTGTTTAACACAAAGGAAAATACCCCACAAAACCGACCCAATGCACTTTGACAATGACTCTTCTCCAAATAAATTAGTATCGCGTTCCGTTTTAATTTATGTGATATAATTTATAATTTATGATCTAAAATATTATATATTTATTCCAATTTTTAGTACAATATTATTTTTTATATAGTTTAAAATGTTTAAATTTTAAGTTAATCTAAAAAAATTGATTAAATTTGACAGATTCGTAAAAAATAAAAAACATTACATAAATTGATACGGAAAAAATTATATATGAATGCTTGGGCAAAAAGGGTCCGTGGTAACGGTGGAGAGTGGGTCCGTTTGTAACGGAATGATGGTTATATAATAAAACTTACGTGGTGGCTGTTAATGGCTTGGCGTGGGTTAATCCTTGATCATTAAGCTCATAAACCTCCCTTTGTTTTTGTGGAACAATGTCCCACAATGCCTTATCTTCTTAAAATTGAATCTTTAACTACTAATCTCCCTTCAATAGTGACAATAATTCTACTAATACCGATTCAATTGTAATAATTAGTAGTAGAGTCAGAATTTTTATTAAGAGAGCTCAATTTGAAGAAATAGACACACAAACTAATCCAAAAAGGTTCAACATGTATTATATGTAGCATTTTTTTTATCGAAGATGGTTTGAATAAACCCTCTAACCATGAGATAGCTCCGCCCCTAGCAATAGTATGAGTTTCAATTTTAAGTTGACGCTGTAAAAAATTTATGAGTTTAAATAATTTTTTTTAAGAAAAATACTTGCTAACGAGTTTAATTTCATCATGATGTCCGTAGAAAATAACTTTCGTATAGTGTGATTAATTTGTTTTTATTTCTTTCTTGATTTAATTTGGAGCGCAATTGTTATGTACTAGTGATACACATTACTTTTAATTATTTATGAGTGAATTTGGAGGTCTAGTTATAGCTTCAACAATTACATTCGATAAAATTCTTTAGAAAATTCATTTAATTTGGGCTAATGCTTTATCTCAAATGTACATCAAATTGTTCATTTTTAGAATTTCGACTCAAAAACTCAGAAAATATGGATATACTTTTCGTAATTTTATTCTGAAAAAATATAATTATGAACTGCTATAACATGTTAAATCCCATAAAGTCTATATATTTTATAATATCAGTATATATAATTTAAATTGATTACTTAATTATACTTTTTTGATCTATTTCTTAACTTTTCGACGAGTGTACATATAAAAATATATACATATATATGTATTGACAAGTGTAGTGCTTGTGCGTGCCGATTAGGTAATCCAAGCCTTCACTTTTGCAGAGGAAAAGGCCTCTTCTACGCCTATGGATGAGGAAAAAAGGTCATTTCGTTCATTCATATAATTAATAATTAAATAAATAATCCTTTTTCCTATACTACTTTTTGTACTTTGTTCATGAATCTCAGGTAAAATAAGGTGTGGTATAGAAGTGAAGCAAAAGTTACAGACGTTATACAATGGTCAGCATTCAGGCCCACCTACCATGCTTATGTGGCTGCCCAATTCCCAGATTTAACTTCTCCACTAGTTCGTCAGACGTGTTAAATGACGAATTAAATTAAGTTTGATATATTAATAAGTTGAACTAATAAATGAGACTGTAACTCTTGAGTTAAATAAAGTTGATATAAATAAATAATGGATCCAGGTCCGACTCGTACAACTGTTACATAGTTTTAAAATTTTTATTTCAAAAAATTATGATTATATATTTGTCAAACAAGAAAAAAATATTACTGCTAAAAATATTTGGACAATGTTTTTTATGGGTCACAAATTAGCCCAACTTTTAGATTGACAGGATTAGATAGGTCAAAATGAGCTAAATTAATGAATATGCAAGTCATCGACACGCCTAAATTTAATTAAGTTAGTCAATTAATATTATCAGAGGCTAATTATGTCGTCCTAATATTAGAGATAATAGCACCATTTGCACTTTTGTGATCCCCATTTCGTGTTGATCTTTAAGCTTTGCTCATAAAGAAAAATAATTTTTTATGGGTTACAAATTTATATGTTTATATTATACTTTTTCCCATTTAAAAAAGAATGATTTACTTTTTTTTTTGATAAAATTTTAATTTCAACTTTTCACGTAACATATTTAAAGATACAAGATTAAATGACATTTGATACATTTGATATAACTTTAATTTATAACCACAAAATTAAAAAATCTTATTTATTCTCTTAAAATCTATGTCAAATCAAAATAGATCAATTTTTTTAAACGAAAAAAGTAATATTTTATGTGTTATGCTCTATTATGTCCCGTAAACATAAGTTCGATATTTTAGAATAAAGATTAAATATCAGCTCAAAATAGGGAATATGAATAAGTTGGGCAGTTTGATTTTCAGTATCCCCTTTTTCTCCATATAAAATAATAACTCTTTCGACCAAAAGTAAAAAACTATCACTAAATATATAACATTTGCCATGAAATGAAACAATAAATTTTTACTTTTATGGGCACCACATGCAATGTATATCCTGCCTTTTAATATATCTCTACTTTTTACTTTTGTAAGCAAGCTTCACAATAATTTAAAGACTCCCTTTTTGTTTTACTTTTAACCCTTTTATTTAATTAAAAAAAGGTTGAAGTACAACAATTTTGTCCCAATTGTAATTAGCTATGAAGTTAATTGATTTTTTCTTGACTATATCACACGTACATGCAGTAGTAAAATTATTGAACATCATTGTATCTATGTCATGGTGCACTACATGAGTAACACCATTTTGGCAAATTTTATTTATTTGTTCTTCATGCAGCAAAAAGATGATAAATGCATTTCACAAAGAGCTATTTTTAGTTGTTGTTTTTTTACTTTAATCATGTTCTTGATTTCTATCATTGTATGTAATACGTAGTCATGTAACTTTTGCACCATGAAGATTGAAAAATGAATTTGATTATGTAAATAATATAGATTGGCTCTTTTATTCTTTGGTGCTATGATGAAACTCTATTTTTCAACACAAGCTAAATTAGATATATGCAGCAGCACATCATTTGAGGAGCATAAAATAACTAGGTGCATGATGTAAAAGAGACAAAGAGTGAAGAGTCAAATGATATCATGTGTTGGGTAGATTGAATAATGATTCAACCCGATTTAAGTACTTGCGGAATTATAATTGGACAGAAAAATAAATAACTTGGACACAGAATTATTATCGAGGTTCACCTAAAAATAAACTTTGAGTTACGTCCCCATCACAAAGGCATTTTTGGGAGTTTCACTAAACTCTCGAAAGGATTACAAGATTAGATCATCTAGACCTAAACAAGAAAAAAACTCTCTTTTTCTC
>JAOTQJ010000102.1:22028953-22042657 GCA_025642045.1 Solanum sejunctum
GAGGTGCATTTCTAAGTTTTAAACAAAAATCCATGTCTTCAATGTCACCTAGCACAAATTTTTTTTGTTCCAATTCACCAAATACTTTGCTTTTTTTAGTCTTTCTAAAAAATATTAGCTTTCTGAATATAAAAAAATTGGATTACAAGTCTCAAAATCTTCATGTTACAAATTTTATCAAATCAAAGAATGTCACATAATTTAAGACGAAAAAAATATGAAATAATTCTTCAGAAGTACCATCTTTTCTCATTTATGTGGTACTCATTTATATGTATTTGATTGATAATAAAACTTAATTTACTTTTTTAAATTTTATCTTTATTGTCATGTATTTATAATTACATTAATCATTTACTCCTAACACATTCAAAAACAACAATTTTAAAAGTAATTTTTATTCTTTAGCACTTCGTAATCAATTAAAATCACCACATAAACTGATTGTCAAGAATAAATGTCAATTCTAGTTGTGAGAATTAGGGGAATTTAGGTAGAAAACAGTAATACCTCAAAATTAATTGGGCCGTTCGATTTGGGCTGGCATAAGAATTTGCTCAAGGTATATCCTAAAAATCTAGTATTTAATTTTGTGGGATAATTATACTGCATGGTCATCGATTGCGATAGTTATGTAAAAAAATTATTTATTGAATAAACTAAAAAATATTTTAGTACATTTAATATAATTATAATTTAGGATCATAAGATTTAAAAATTTATAATTCTTAAAATTTTTATATTAAATCAAACTAATTTATTTTTTTAAAAAAACGAAGGGAGTCATACAAGTAACGTACCAAATTGATGGCTTATATATTCACTTGAGCAGCAGTTCATGTAAGAACATGATTTATGCATATGGACTTCTAATGTATAAAATCATTTTCAAATAATTGAAAAAAAATTGTAGCAACAAAACAAAGGTAAAATCTGCTTACTGTTTTTTTTGGGGAACAATTTATCATCATTAACAGAAAGTCAAATTAGATTAAAGTGATTTGATATTTTAAAAAAATTTAGATATTTAAAAATTATAAGAAAAATATTATTAATTGTAATTTTCTTTACATCAATATGATGAAAAATATATCTTAAAATATTAGTCAAAATTTATATAATTTGATTCTATAATTAGTAAATATAACAACTGAAATAAGATGGTAGGAGTATAATTTAGACAAAATATTATACAAAATGAATCTAATTGTAAAATTATTTATCAAAAATAGATTCAGTCCATACTACTTAACCCACTTACTTATTTTTTTCTTATTTCATGCATGATATCAACATTACTATTTTGTGATATTCCATCGATATATGATACTATTATGATATCATATAAAACTAAATTTAATCATCTATAATACTTTATAGATATATTGATACTTTATCTATATCATAAAAAATTAACAATAAATTTTTAATAAAATATAAGATATAATTATAAATAACTTTGTTTTGTTGAATTAAAAGTATTATTTTCTCAACTTTTAATGCATATCTCAATTTTTGCAATATAAATGAAAACTATACTTTCATGAAATTTCCTTAAAAGAAAAAGTTCAATGAATTAAATTATAATTATGTGCAAAGGTTTTTCTTTACCAAGAAATTTTAATTAAAGCGAACAACCCTAGAAATTTTAATAATAATTCCAATCGTCATCGAACTTTCCAGAACCTCAACCAGAACCTACAAGAACCCTCTGGTAGTCGCCACTACCACACAAAACCCACTTTATTAAATCCCTAAATACTCCCTTTTTCTTCGCTTCAGCATTACTCTTCTACCCATTCTTCAACAAAATTCCTCTAAATCAGAACAGCCATGGCCGACGAAGCAAAGGCCAAAGGTAACGCCGCTTTCGCCGCCGGAAATTTCACCGACGCTATAACTCACTTTACTGAAGCTATCAATCTAGCTCCAACCAATCATGTTCTTTACTCCAACCGATCTGCTGCCTACGCATCATTAGGGAAATATTCCGATGCTTTATCCGATGCCCAGAAGACAGTTGAACTTAAGCCTGATTGGGCAAAAGGGTATTCTCGTCTTGGTGCCGCACATTCTGGACTTCATCATTACGACGATGCGGTTGCTGCTTACAAGAAGGGGCTTGAGATTGATCCAAATAATGAGGGATTGAAATCGGGTCTTGCTGATGCTCAGTCAGCTCAGGCACGATCTCGAGGTCCTGCGAGTCCGTTTGGTGATGCCTTCTCCGGTCCGGAGATGTGGGCTAAGTTGACCGCGGACGCGAGTACACGGGCTTATTTGCAACAGCCTGATTTTGTTAACATGATGAAAGATATTCAGAAAAATCCAAGTAATCTGAACCTTTATTTGAAGGATCAGAGGGTAATGCAAGCACTTGGAGTTTTGTTAGGTGTGAAATTGTCGACGAGGATGCCGGGGGAGGACGAAGAGATGCCGGATGCTTCGGCGGAGAGGAAGAGACCAGCGGAGACGGAGCATGTGAAGGAAGAGAAGCGTCCCGAGCCAGCTCTGGAGCCGGAGCCGATGGAAGTGTCTGAGGAGGAGAAGGAGATTAGAGAGAAGAAAGCAAAAGCACAGAAGGAGAAAGAAGCGGGTAATGCAGCTTACAAAAAGAAGGATTTTGAGACTGCAATTCAGCATTATACTAAGGCTACTGAGCTTGATGAAGGAGATATATCTTTCATTACTAACCGCGCTGCTGTCTACTTGGAGATGGGAAAGGTATTGTCCACATTCCTTAACACTTCTTATGATATTTGGTTAGATAAGGATTGTATGATATTAATTTGAATTGTATAGTATAGTGATAGTATTAATAATGCTAAAAGTTTGAACCTTTTTAAAAGAAAAAGAAAACGAAGAAAACCAAGTCTGATTGATTTGCCTAGTTTGTGCTTATCTGTTTTTATGATCCCCACTTGCTAGAATTGATCTAACCGTTAGATTGATCAGAAAATGGTTTTATGTTTTTGAAAATTACACTTTGGAGTTATCTAGCTAGTGTGATTGAGCTGAGGTTTGTGGTAGACAAAGGTTGGAATCTAGCAGCAAAGAAAAGTCAGGTGATTTCTTCCACCTAGCCGGTGCAGGTATGGTAGGATAGTCCCACGTCCTGCTTGATACTTGCTAGAATTGATCTAACCGTTATCTAGTTTTGGTTTTTGGAAGAGGTATATATTATGTAGATATAAACAAAAATCACGAACATGATTAGCGAGTCTGTATAAATTGGTATGGAGGAAAGGAGTATCAATTTTTACATCATGTGCTTGTTCTCTTTATGCATTTTTTATGGTGATATGCCTGGGGGAATTTGAGTTCATCATCAGCATAGGTGATGTAATAGAAAGATTTTGCTTTTCTCCTAGTTAAAAGGCCATCTGTTCGTGCTTTTACTCCTTGGTGAGTTCAGCATTTATCTCCTAGTTAAGGTTGTTGGGTTTGTAAGGTTTTGGTTTGCTTTCATGTAACAGATGTTGTAGTCGAGAGGGATGTGGAGTGTCAGATGATAGTAGTAATTTGTCTAATTGGTAGTTTTGTGATGCTGGATTTGATTTCTTTGTGTAGAAGAGTTCACACATATGAGTAATATACCCTTCTTAATGTGTTCATTCTTTGTTTGGGTATTTGGCTTGGCTGTTGTCGGCCAATTGTTGTAATAGTATTTCCCATCAATCGGCTAGCCTTTATTTGTTGATATTTTGGTCGGGACAATTGTTTAGCTTTTGTGTCCAAAAATAGGTTACAGATCATCTTTGTTATCTGATCTTTATATTTTGGGTGGTGGGAGAGGGGGTGTCTCTGTAGTTTTTCCTGCTGCGGTAGAATTTCCCATTTGAATTGTCTCTCCTAATATATAGGAGAGCATAATAATTAATGGAAGGTCTTCCAGGGGAAATGGAAAATCGTATCTGTTAATGTGCATCTCTGAAACCTATGAACAGATGTGAAGTGGTGACTGGATAGCGACATTCAAAGTATACAGGTGCTAGTGCATGGATTCTATAGCTTGTGTCAGGCATGGAGTAGCGTAGTGCTCTTTCATTGAAAATCTGCTTGTTTGATCTTCCAAACTGTTGAGTTTAAGGGGAGGGTTCGAGTTAGTTCACTTCCTTTGCTAATTAGCCACCATCTGCGACCAGTACTAGCATATAAAGCTAATGGGGTGAATAGGGAAATGATCTTGTGACAACTTACTCCACCTGTATGTGCTTGATTTTTCTGGCGACAGCATGACATGATACTTAAGTCATTAGATGATTAGAAATGGTGAAGAGTTGTGTGTTCCCATCCCCATTGTCTCCCAGGTTTCTCTGTCCTCTTTTTTACACATAGCAAGTGTAATACTTTGAGCCTAGTTACAGGCCTTCAATCTGTTCCTTGTGACGATATGATTTACCTGTGAAATTTTTTGCATAAGTTATCTGTTCTGGTGTACGCACGTTATAATTTTTTTTTTTGGACCTTGATTTCAGTATGAGGAATGCATCAAAGATTGTGACACAGCTGTTGAAAGGGGGCGAGAACTAAGGTCAGACTATAAGATGATTGCAAGGGCTCTGACTCGAAAGGGAACTGCCTTGACAAAGATGGCTAAAAGTTCAAAGGATCTTGATGTTGCAATTGAGGTTTTCCAGAAAGCTCTGACTGAGCATCGCAACCCGGATACACTGAAGAAACTCAATGATGCTGAGAAGGCGAAAAAGGAATTAGAACAACAAGAGTATTTCAATCCACAAATAGCAGATGAAGAGCGTGAGAAAGGTAAGAGTTTCTTCTAAGGCTGTCTTTATTGTTTTGCCTCCTATGGGGCTAACTTTCTTCACTGTGTTACAGGAAACCAGTTCTTCAAAGAAATGAAGTATCCCGAGGCGGTTAAACATTATACTGAAGCAATAAAGAGGAATCCCAAGGACCCGAGGGTATGGCCTGTCACCTCTTGACTTGAGGAGTTTCCCAGTCCATTAAGGTCTCAATCCTTGGTTGATGATGTCTATTTTCTCCTTTGTTTTTTGTTAGGCATATAGCAACCGGGCTGCCTGCTACACGAAGTTAGGCGCATTACCTGAGGGGCTCAAGGATGCTGACAAGTGCATTGAGCTCGATCCAACATTTGTGAAGGGCTACACTAGGAAGGGTGCCGTTCAATTTTTTATGAAAGAGTATGAAAAAGCTTTGAAAACTTACCAGGAAGGATTGAAGCATGATCCTCAGAATCAGGAACTTCTAGATGGTGTTAAGAGGTAGACACATACTACTTTTTCCTGTGGTCTTATACCCCATCTGTTGCTTTCTTTGAAGTTTTTTAGGGTGATTGCAATTCTTAAAATTGGTTTCTCTTGTAATGTGATGTGTGTTTTACTCTCCTTTTCTACATGCAATTCACCTATCTTGTTCCTTTTATTCATTTTGCAGATGTGTTGAGCAAATAAACAAGGCAAGCCGTGGAGATTTAACTCCGGAGGAGCTCAAAGAGAGACAGGTATTGTTTCTTTGTGCTATAATCTTATTTTTGCTCCACGTAGAGCTAACTGGTGATGGTTAACATTCATAAATGAATTTCTTTGAACAGGCCAAGGGGATGCAGGATCCAGAAATTCAGAACATCCTTACAGACCCAGTAATGCGACAGGTAATTTTCGGTTCTCTGAGAATAGCAAATACATTGTGGACCTGGGCGTGGGCGTATTTTCTACTCTTTGAAACTTACCTGCATTTTGTATTTCGAGCAGGTGCTAACTGACTTCCAGGAGAACCCTCGAGCTGCACAGGATCATATGAAGAATCCTCTTGTGATGGACAAGATCCAGAAATTGATAAATGCAGGAATTGTCCAAGTTAGATAAGTAGCGACATTTACAACTCACCAGCAAAAGTAGCAAGGACCATCCATTATTTTTTAACCTTTGTTTATTTAAAGTTAATAGTTCATTATGAACTCCTTTTATTCGCTCTCGAAGTGTAATGTCGGAACGATATCTGGGTTTTTCCTTGAACTTTTTTCTGTGGCAACTTTTAAAGATTTGTATCTTGTTTTTGCTTTGGGGGTCTGAACTCTGAAAGGTCGGATTGATTGCGCCGTTTGTGTCTTAATTGTTGTGCATTCCCAAAAGTTCTGTGTATCAGCATTTGACTATGAGAATCTGTAAGTGAAAAATTCCAATTCCTACCAAAAAGGTTTCCCATAAAGTGATTAATGTACATACCCGCTAAGACAATGCGGCTCGGTTGGGACGGTTGGTTTCAAAGCATCCGCTGAAAATTAATTCAGTCGTCTTAACTCTTTTCTATAGGTGTTAAGTGTTTAATAATCAATAAATGGGCTTATTGATGAACTTAAAGATTATTGAAATTGGTAAAAAAAAATTTTAAACTTATATTGTTTTCAATTAGAATAAAATAATAAATAAAAAAAGAAAAAACATCGTATAAAAAAGGGAGTATTAAATTGCGTGCACATGAAAATCATAAAAAGAAACTTTCTTTTATATACATTTTCTGTAATTTGACTTGACATTCTGATTTTTGATTTCTCAAAATACATCAAATTATTCTCTCATTTTGAACCTAAGCACTAATTTATAAATAAGAGTTGCAACACACAAATTATCAATGATTCATTCTTAAATTTTCTAAATGGCAAAGAGATAATTTTTTTTTAATTATTCTGAAATGTTGATTGTAACACTAAAAAGGGATGAATCAAATGAGTATTCAACTTTTTTAAATCTTTCTAATTCCTATACCATTTATTTTATTTAGAGACGCTTTTATTTAAAAAGGAATTTATCTACTCTCTCCGACTAATTTCGAGTTCAAAATTAGGCTCTTTAACCATTGTTGTAGCTCATCATATGTATTTCATGCCCCATTATTCGTATTTAGCAACTAACTATGGGACAATGATGATTACAATATCAGGTATCCTTGTCATATATTTAATTCCGCCCAGATATGTTTATAAGCGAGATAATTGTCTTTTCAACATAGCTGCACCGAATTCAATGGTTTTAATAAAGGCTCCGGTGCAAACGTAAAACAACTCAAACCGTCAGATATTTATTACACCTAAGATCCCAAACAAAGAAGCATCAATTTGTTACAAAACATATACTTGTTTCTATAGTAAGAAAAAAGATGATCCCACAATCAGGACACACTCAAACTTGCCCTAAAATATCGTTCCTTTCTCTCTTCCACCCCTTACGAGCTACACAAATGGCTGAAGAAACTCAGACGTATAACTAAAAAATATCGACTATTCTCCATTAGTTTTTCATGCTGGTACGTCACAAAACGAATGTTGTGCAAGCTTTAACATATTCGTGAGTAATAATACCTATCTTCAAGTTCGTGGATCGAAAATCTGGAAGCTGACTCGACTAAGCAGCTGCTGCTTCCTCCTTTTTGGCAAGTTGATTTTGAATGTGTTGCGGGACAACATCAAACTTGGCTAATTGCATTACGTATGATGCACGTCCTTTTGTCATTCCTCGCAAGGTACTAACGTAGTTGAACATCTCCGCTAATGGAACTAAAGCATCCACCACCTGCAATTTATCAAACGCGTATTTTTAACATATGCTTGTTCTTCACAATCGTAAAATATGACATGTTATAGAGAGGTCGTTTTAAAAGTAGACAAAGAACAGCCTATCTTACAAATCTTCTGCGATAAAGCATTTAAATCCATCCATCCCCGCTTTACATGACAATGTCCGACCAGAAAGAGTATAAAATAAGACTATATACATAAGCGCCCCCTTAAACTTGTCCGGTATTTCCATTTAGATACTTAAACTTGGTCTAGTACCTACTGAACACCTAAACTCTTCCAAAAGTGCTTCAATTCGGCACGTTATCATGAGACAACCAAAATATAAAATGCATGCATTTCGCACGTAGCTGACATGGCAAAAATCTACCAATGAGATTGTGACATGTCGTTTTGATCCCAAATAATAAGGAAAAAACTACCAATAAAAAGCTCTGTTCCTCAAAATATTAAATGAACTTTTGGTGATGCATCAAGATAAATTATGTTAAGATCTGGGCATAATCTTTTCAAAAGGATACCTGAAATTCTACCCCCAAAATTATTCGCCAGAGAGCAAGAAAGGAACTTCTAAAGAAAATCAAGAAAGCAAGCACTGAGAAGTAACTTCTGTAAAGAAAGCAGAGAAATCATAATCGCCGAATGCTTATTAAAAACCGATTGATTTTTTTTAGAATTGAATGACTGATTCAAACCTTATAAAAACAGCAACCGAGGAAAAACAGGAAAAGGGGATCACGGATTTGAAGAAACCTATCTCAGGTTGTGGTTCCTCAAAATTATTTGAGAAAATTTCAACTGAATATTGTGGTGTTGGAACTGGGGAAACTAGATCTGAATTATTCACGGAAGTGTTCCTAGTGAGAAGTGGCTTTGGCAAGCTCTCCATGGAGCCCGCCACGGCCTGGAAAATTTTCGGTGAGATGGTAGATTTTCAATCAAAACCAGCAGAATAGAACAAAATGGAGAAAGAGAGAATTTTTTTAAAACCATTTTCCAGGCACTGAATACGCTCAAACGGAGGGGAACACATATACTTTTCCATGTCAGCAAAATGTGTCTAATGAAACATTTTTAGAAGAATGTAGGTGTTTAATAGGTACTAGCCCAAAGTTAAGTGTCTAAATGAAAATATCAAACAAGGTTAGGGGGCCACATATGAAGTTGGTGGTGGTGAATATCGTTACTCCCTTCTTCCCAATTTATGTCTTCCAATCTTGGAATGTTTTGAAATGCTTAACACCATTTTATTTCTATACAAATTTCACAACTTTCAGTAATCAAATTTACTGAACCTCTTCAATTTTGAACACTTCGATATCTTATTCGTTTATCCATTTTTCAAAATAAAGTTACTTTAATTTTTATTCAATCATTACTTTATTATATATATTTTTCCAATATCACTAATATAATATATAAAAATCAAATTTGTATCTCAAACTCTATTTCTAGTCAAAGGACCATCACAGAAAATGATATAGAAGGAATGAAATGATGGTTGAAAAATCATTTGATGGAGATAAAGTGATATCAAAGTTAAATGATTAAAGCAAGTTGAATTCTTGAAAATTGTTTAAGTTGTATAGAATAATAATATTAGTAGAATGATGCCAAATACATTGAGATGTCTCAAAATGAAAAAATGTGGTATAAACGTTGGACCAGATGAAATACTACTTCCTTGGTTCCAATTTACTTGTCTCCATTCAGATTTCAAGAGTCAAACAGTTTAGTTTTGACCATGAATTTGGGCATGAAAGCTTTAGTCTTTTTGAAATAAAATTTACATATTTGAAACTATGTAAAAAATATACCATAAGTCATAATAACTCATAATTCAAGATATTTAAAAGACGTATAAAAAAATTATTGCGAAGAACGAGAAATGCCACAGAAATTGAGGCAGAGGGAGTAATATATTTTTTTAAAAAGATGACCTAATTCATGTATTACTACTGTATGCATGCTGGATTATTATGTGAATGCTATACATCCCCAATTCTTGTTCAACAAAAAGTGCAGTTGGAAGGTGCAGACACAGATTATAACGAACAGATTGATGAAAGGAATCAACTATTCATACCTTGAGACCTCCAGGTTTGTCTCCAAAGCTGTTGATTTGGCCTCTCCTTGAGTTAAGGTCACCAATTACATCTCCGAGATGTTCTTCTGGTGTAACTACTTCAACCTTCATTATGGGTTCTAGCAATTGTGGACTAGCTTTTCTCATCCCTTCCCTAAAAGCTCCCCGAGCAGCCAGCTGGAATGCCAAAACACTTGAATCCACATCATGGTAAGATCCATCTACTAACACAGCACGAACATCAACAACGGGAAAGCCTGCCAGTACCCCGTTACTCATGCATTCTTCTAATCCCTTCATAACACCTGGAATATATTCTTTTGGCACTGCACCTCCCTTGATTTCACTCTTGAATTCATATCCACCACCTGCTTCCATGGGTTCAAACCTTACTGTGATATCAGCAAACTGTCCTGAACCACCAGACTGCTTCTTGTGTACGTATTTCACTTCTGAGGTCTTGGAAATGCTCTCACGGTAGTTTACTTGTGGAGCTCCAACATTAGCTTCCACCTGTCAATTGATAAGCAACACAGAGTTACTAGCTGTAAGAAATCTTTCAGTTCTACTAGGCATTTACTGTAAATCAGAATGGTAGGCAAGGATAGACAAGTGATTAAAATATGCCTTACATTGAGCAGTAATTTCACAAGAAAATCAAAGACATGAGAGAGACATTTATGCAGTAGCAAACTGATTATGCCTCGTACAATAATGGGAAACAAAGTCTAGTTTTGGGAGATACATGTCCTGTGAAGGTGATGACGCTGAAAGAAGATCAAAGTTGTAATTTTTTTTTCCCTTTTGGGATTTCGAAGAATTTCCTATCTTTCATTCATCATAAATTTCACCTAAATGGAGCCTAGAGCCATTAAAAAGATAAAAAGAGATAAATCTCACCTAAGGTTTTTGTTACTCATCTGATTTCGACCAATGCATGAAGCAGATACCTTGACGATTCAAACAGATAGAAAGCTCGTATGGGCAACATATATATGTCCCTGGGAGTGCATTCACAGTGAGCATTTTTTGAGTTTGTTGGGACATAAAGATCTGTTTTGGAGTGTCTAAGCAAACGGTTTGCAAATATTCAGACAATAAATAATTGCTTCAGAGTGTGTTAGGAAAGCATTTTGTATATAACCAGACATTTTATCCTATCAGATATCACTTTAAGCAGTAAAAAAGAGTAATATTGAAAGCATCTAGAAACTGCAATGAAATTCTTCTGATAATAATACGACAAAAGAATAGGTTTGTTTTATTTTTGAGGGATTTGAAGGGGTTTCCAGATACATACCTTAAATTCCCTTTTCAGTCGATCAACAATGATCTCAAGATGTAATTCTCCCATTCCCTCAATAACTGTCTGGTTAATCTCCTCATCCCGTGAAAAATGGAAAGATGGATCCTCTTGAGCAAGTTTTATTAAGCCTTGCGCCATCTTATCAATGTCTGCTTTGGTCTTAGGTTCAATTGCAACCTTTATAACAGGATCTGGGAAATCCATGCGCTCAAGCACAACAGGTTTCTCGGGATCAGACAATGTCTCTCCTGTAATTGTATCTTTCAATCCAGCAAGAGCAACAATATCACCAGTTAATGCTGTCTTTACATCCTCTCGGCTGTTAGCATGCATTTCAAGAAGCCTGCCAATTCTCTCTTTCCTGCCTTTGTTTGCATTTAATACATATGATCCTGCACTAAGCTTTCCAGAATATACCCTGACAAATGTGAGAGACCCGACAAAAGGATCATTCATGATCTTAAATGCCAAACCAGTAAACGGTTCATCATCACTTGGGGCCCTCTCAATGATCAATTCTGGGTTGTCAGGGTCGGTTCCATTCATGGGTGGCACGTCAATTGGAGAAGGCAAATAATCCACAACTGCATCAAGAAGCGGCTGAACCCCCTTGTTCTTGAAAGCTGAGCCACACAATACAGGGACAAAACTACCAGAGATAGTTCCCTTCCTAATCAACCTTTTAATGGTTGCCTCATCAGGTTCAACTCCTTCCAGGTACTTCTCCATAATTTCATCATCCAATTCAACTATAGTCTCAATCATTAGTGCTCTATACTCCTCAGCTAGCTCTTGAAGGTCAGCAGGAATATCCTCGTAAGAGAACTTTGCCCCTAATTCTTCTCCGGACCAAACAATAGCTTTCATCCTTACAAGATCAACTAATCCTTTGAATGTATCCTCTGCGCCAATTGGAATCTGAATTACAAGTGGTTTAGAACCCAAATTTGTTACTATCATGTCTCTTGTGCGGAAAAAATTAGCTCCAAGACGATCCATCTTATTTACGAAACATATCCTTGGGACTCCATACTTATCAGCTTGTCTCCAAACAGTTTCTGATTGAGGTTCCACGCCAGCAACACTGTCAAACAAGCATATGGCACCATCTAAAACCCTAAGGGCACGCTCTACTTCGAGAGTGAAGTCCACGTGACCAGGAGTATCAATTATGTTGATACGATGCTTGTTCCAGAAGGTGGTAGTAGCAGCAGAGGTAATTGTAATCCCCCTCTCTTGCTCTTGCTCCATCCAGTCCATTGTGGCAGTTCCTTCATGCACTTCACCAATTTTATAGTTTCTTCCAGTATAGTAAAGGACCCGCTCAGTAGTAGTTGTCTTCCCTGCATCTATATGAGCCATAATTCCTATATTGCGATAGTCCTTCAAGGGCACCGTTCTCTTCTCATCTGCGGATAAAATAAAAAAAGCAGCACATCAGTTCATGTTCCAGGAACGCTACACTCTCTAGACCAAAATGAACTCCATATAACATCTATGTCAGCAGAGTCAATACTAAGCTAAAATACACACCCATCTCCTGAGACATAGTGTATGATTAGACCGTGATTGGTAAACCATAAGAATGAAAGAAGTGTCTAGGATATTAATGTTCTAATTATCCACATTCTTTCTTTTTTGTTTTTCGAAAAATAAACATAACTAGAAGTTGAGATCCAAATAAGTTCTTAATGATCGAAGCCATTTTCCTTGAAATGTAGTAAGCAGAAGATACCACCATTCACGAAGAGTGAATTTCAAGTAAGGAAGTCCACAGCAGAACCCAACATAGACACCTTCAAAGATAAGGTACTATGTTTTTACAATTAGACAGACTAAAGATTCAACCTTTGTTTTACTTTTCCTCAATCCAAAGTTAATTATTTCATTTTGCTTCTTGTTCATGAATATTCAAAACAAACCCCTTTGGTTCTCAGCGAAAAAGACCTTCCTTTTCTCAAGCTTATTTTCTCCAATTCATTATGCTTTCAATCCTTATTACATTCCACATTATAAAAAAATCGGTAATTAAGGCAGTCACATAAAGTTAAACAATCTAAGTTTCTCAATTCCAATCAATTATTCAATTGTGTCTCAATTCAACCTAGAAAAATCCAGCTATATAGATATTTAGCATCCATTCCATTCATAAGCATACTTCTCATTTAGTTTATCAATAGCGGTGGTATTCCAGCCAACTTGCGCCTACCACAACTATAATACTAGGTACCTACTTCCAGTAACTCTTTCCAAAAGGACTTATGTAGACTGGTTGAAATCACTTAGCTTTTTAGCCTATATTGGACCCCCAACCTTTGCCTCCCATGGTCTTTACTCTATTCATTAATCTTTCAATATAAAAACAATGAAAAACAAGACTCTTACTCAAGAAACCAACCTACCCACCCAGCTGCCACCCCCCAAACACCACCACCAAAAAGATGAAATCTTTACAAGTTAACAACAATAACATACCAAGTGGAATCCCACAAGTGGGGTGTGCGGAGGTAAAATATACACTGACTTTACTAGACTCAGAGAGCTGTTTTCTGACGAGCCTCGTTACAAAAACCTCTTTACAAGTTACCCATTTATAATTTACACCATAAAATTTAAAATTTTAATCCTCTAAGCAAAAAAGAATTGAAATTATTTGACACCTTTGGCAGCAGCCATAGCAAAAACTGAAAAGATAACCCCTCTTACCAAGAAACCAACCAGTCCATTACTCCCCTCCCCCCCAAAACCCCCCAA
>JAOTQJ010000102.1:22081594-22100659 GCA_025642045.1 Solanum sejunctum
CACCCCATCGCAACACTTTCTTCTGTACAACCTACAGAAGACCAACCGAGGTTTTGCACAACCTCAGTTTTTCAACATTAACACACTTGGTCAACATGTCTGCTGGATTCTTTGCACCCTCTATCTTCTTCAAGCACATGTCACCATCTTCCACTGACCTCCGAGTGAAATGATACCGTCTTCTGATGTGTTTCATCTTCGAATGATATACTGGATTTTTCATCAACTGTATGGCATTCTGACTATCTGTATAGAGAATTTTCTCGCGCTGCTTCCTGCCTAATTCTTCCAAATAATGCACCACCATATCATTTCGTTCCCAGCTTCAGCTATTGCTATATACTCACCCTCAGTCGACGAAAGGGCAATACACTTCTGAAGCTTAGACATCTAGCTAACTGCCGTTCCATCTATGGTGTAGATGTACCCGGATGTGCTCTTGCTCGAATCCACATCTCCACTCAGATCAGCATTCACAAAACCTTGTAGGATTATCTTGCCATTACCATAACAAAGTAAAGTACTGGATGTACCTTTCAAGTATCTCAGAAGCCACTTCACAACTTTCCAGTGCTCTTCCCTTGGATTTGCCATCATGTGCTATATCAGGTCTAGTGCAGATCATAGCATACATCAAGCTCCCAACTGCAGAAGCATATGGAACATGTGCCATGTGCTCACGCTCCTCAATTGTCTTTGGTTTCTCGATTTGTTTCTCCTCCTCTGATCAACACTGAGAGCACTATCCGATGAATCCCTAATTTCTCGCTTGCGAATAATTTCGCTGAGAATTACATCTCGAATTTCATCAAACTTAAGTTTCTCAGTTCCACGAGAACTACTAATCGCAACTACACTATCCCAAGATTTGAATAAAAATGACATCAAAATCAACGCTTTAACTTCATCATCGAAGTTAATTCCACAGAACTCAGTTGATTAACAATTATATTAAAATCATTTACATGATCTGCAACAGGTCCACCCTCCGACATCTGTAAATTAAATAATCCGCGCATCAAGTATACCCTGTTCATCGTATAGGGTTTCTTGTACATATTCGCCAGCGCCTTCAACATACCCGCCGTTGTCTTTTCCTTGACGATGTTGAAAGCCACGTTTCTAGACAAAGTCAACCGAATCAAACCCGGCGCCTGACGATCCTTGAGCTTCCAACCTTCTTCTTTCATGGATTCCGACTTCACCCCAGATAAGGGTTCGTGAAGATCCTTTTGATACAAATAATCTTCGATCTGCATCTTCCAGAAACCAAAATCGGATCCATCAAACTTTTCGATTTCGATCTTTGAACTCTTCATCTGCACAGATCGTAGTGATTCCTGCCCCACAGTGAGCGCCAATTGTTAGGAAATACGATCTGAAGATCTAAGAGGAAGAAGAAGTTCTTCCTAGAGAGAAGGCAGAGAAAATTCATGAAGAGAGAAAAAGTTGCTTTCGTGGTAACGCCCAATGGGTAAACTCCACGGCGATAGGATATATATATTAATGATATTCGGACAATTACACAAAATACATTTATACACGGAGATTATTTGGGGAATGCTTTACAATTCTTACTTGATTGTAAGATTGTTGGATTTCTGGATGCCTAACAAATGAAATGACCCTCCTATTTATACAACTTCCTAAGGGCCCTAGCCGTTGCTACAATGCCATTTCTAGCTGTTGCTACAGTGCCATTTCTAGCCGTTGTTACAGTGCTCTGACCTTTGCTACAGTGCCCTGCCGTTGCTACAAAGCCAGAGAGTTCTGGAGCCTTCTGGGGGGCGTCGGACATGTTTCTGAGCACAGTACATAGATATAATCATCAGGCTCCACAACCTAACACAGAATTTTAGAATCCATATCTGGACTTCTAGCTTGTAGGATTATGCTAGGTATGTTGTTGTATTTGGAATTCCAACTCCACCCCTGCTTTTCGGGACAGCCTTTGTTTAATTTAAGTTACAGCAAGATGAAAAATCCAGAGATTGACTTGAGATCTGTCCTTGGTCAATAATTCAGAAATTTGACAACACAGTTGTATTACTTGTTCAAACTATTAAATACGTTTTCACGGAGTAACATATCATATAAGATCTTTGATATGAGACAAAACATAATATTTTGTTCCTCTTGCAAAACAAGGACCCGAGTAGACTGAGCTATACCATAAATTTGTGGTCCGACAAGAAGTTTATGTTGGACTTGTCGATACGTTCAATATGTTTTGTTCATTCTATGCTGTAATGAGATTTCCTTAGATGTCAAATTTGGTATTAGACATATAAACCTTTTTAATAGTGTCTCTTGTTGTTTGCACCTTCGACGTTTAGTGGGAAAAAAGAACAAAATATTGAATCATATCTAGTGAGAAATTAAATTCATAGTTGTGTCATAAAGACCTTTATGTCCACTACAATTAAGTATTCTGTTGCCTTCTCTTTCTCAAATTTCCTGTTCTTCCTGTTTCAATCGAGTTTCTCTAAGGTTGCAAACACTTTTACATTTTCTCCTGGACACAATCATCAATTGTTTCTAGTGAGGACTTAAGTTGAAGTGTTCATCCTGATTCTTAGTGGTGTTTAATCAATCTTTAGATCACCAGCCAAAATAATTGGCCTACTTTATAAAGCTTAATTTGAGTAGTTGAGCTGTTTCAAAAGAGAATGAGTTGAAAAAGTAATTCATGGTGGAAATGAAAATGTTCCGACTTCATCTGATTGTTAAGAGAGCTATTCTTCTCAACATTAAGAATCTTATTCTTTCTTATCCAATGAGCCACTGGAATTATACAGAGCAGTTCCTTTGTCTGATTTCTCGTGGATGTTGCTTTTTGTCTTTCTACATAGCTACGTGTCAAGTTTTTAAAGTCTTTTTTATGCCCTTACCCCTGATCGCTTTGTCCTTTTCTTTTCTTGTGTTTTCCACCTCGCGTCATGTCAATTGAAGGTCTCCAGAAGGCTAGCAAAGACAAGAAGAATGAGATAGAGGAGGACAATTGTTATTATTATACCTTCCGCCAAGTAATATTTTACCCTGTTTAATCTATATGCCCTAGGTTTCTAGGAGAATTTTGAAGCATTTCAAAGTGAATGTGCCTTATGTGTTATGCTACTTCATGTGTAGAAGTACCTTGTTTAGGCTCTCCAAGTCACTGATCTGGATGTGAGGGTTAGCCAAATGGAGAACGGAAACGTCTGTCAATCATATACATCCATCTCTTCCTCATTTTGGACTAATCTCCCAGTCAAATGTAGATTCAAGATTATGTTGATTTTGATGCGCTTACATACTGATACATGTTTAATTTACTTGCTAAAAACAACACATTTAATTTATATCGTGTTCTTGGCTTCTTGCTAACAATACTTTTGTCATGACGAAACTTTTACAGTCGTCACCGCACCTACAAAAGATAAAAACGGAGTGAGCAGCGTTACATGGACTGGAATGTCAAGCTTACTCATGCTCTTTGCTTCTTTCGTGCTTGCTTAGGTCACTGATTGTGTTCTTCAAGTATTGGGAAATGTTGTATTATTTAGGGAATTGACACTTATATTCTGAAGTTTTCCACTGTATTATCTGTTTAGATGACCTAAATTGATGTGCGAGTACTTTGTGTTTGCATATTCTTGATGTATTTGTGGGGTGTACTAAGTGAAATGTTGTACGTTATTAAATAATAGGAAGGTTCTTTTCTTGTCTAGTCATATTATTCTTGGCATTAGAAAGCAAGAAACATGCAGCACAAAATGTACCATAGAAAGCTTTAACATCATGAGATATTACTCTTTGTATGCATCTTTGTTTAAACTTTTAGGGGGGAGAAACCAGAGTTTAAGCTATTCATTCAGCATAACTCAGTAACTTTGGTCACAATTATATATATATATTTTTAAAGATTTACTTATTAGAACTTTGTAAGTTGTGTTTTAAAAATTATTTTACCATTTATATACTTAAAAATCTGGATCAGAATAGATACATTTTACCATGAAAATAACAAGTCGAGTTTGAAGTTGATTCCTAGAAGAAGTAATAGATGTTAAATTTAAAGGTGTCAAAATGGATTGAACTCAGTTTGGATGGATCAAAATTGATTGAATTTGTTTATGAATGTTCGGTCCATAAGTTACTTAAGCATAAACGAGTTAAAATGCAAGTCATAGTTATTAAGTTTTGGTTAACTTTTTAACTTTATAGTACACAATAATTCTTATACTTCTTGAAATTTAAAAATATATCAAAAATATTTTAATTTTTATACTTAAATTATTAGGCGTGTGAATTTTCTTTTATTGAACTATCATATGTTATTTATTAAAATATACTTTAATTATCAATTATTCTTTTTTCTTATCTGAACATTGATAGTTTAAATAAAAAAGACATACCTAATAGTTAAAATTTATTTTTCTTAATAAATAATTGATGATGGTTTATTATTCAAATAGAAAACTTAAAAAATCAAGATAATTTAGGTAGGTTGTTTAAATTATGATTTAAATAAGAAAAATAACAATAATAACAATCTATCCAGTAAAATTTCATAAATAAAATTTGAGGAGAATAGATTATATGTAGATCTTATCGCTACCTTATAGAAATAGAGAGACTATTTTCTAAAAGCTCTGCTTAAAATAAGAAAATAAAATAAAAAAAAGGACCAGTGGAAGAAAATAACGAAGAAAAATAAAACGGAATAAGAGTTTATCCAGTGATAGAAGCTACTAGAATAACCTAGTCAGCTCGAGTCCGTCCATTTTCACCGAAAGAGAGGTTTTCAGTTTCTGCATTTCGAAAAATTTCAATCTGTAGAAATCGTATTTGACGGTGATCCGAAAACGCTATGGACCCGGTGAAGTTGAATCAACTGAAGCAATTCATCGAACAATGCAAGTCCAATCCTTCTATTCTCTCCGATCCTTCTCTTTCCTTTTTCCGTGACTACATTGAAAGGTATAATGGTAGTAACTTTTTCAATGATTATATTAATATGCACATATATTGTTCGGCTGACCGGCCTTTACTTGATTGGTTTTTCTATTTGCAGTCTCGGTGCTAAACTTCCTCCGTCTGCTTACGGCACGCGCGATTACAAAGAGGTATCTTTTTGGGATTGATTCTTTTAAAACCTTTTTTAGTTGTTTAAAATGTAGTTGTTGAGAACCACGAGGTTCTAAAAGGTCAAATCCCAGCACAGACAAAAGCACTAGTGATTTCTCCTCATCAGTCCTAGTTCTGGTGAGAGAGAGAGAGGGGTATCCCATAGAATTAGTTAGAAAGTGTGGGCAAGCTGATCCGGACGCTAAGGTTATCTAAAAAGGAGTATAAAAATATTATTTTTCTGAAAAACTTAGTATTGTTGTTTCTGATGAGTAAAGCAACCTGTACAATTATAAATAGGCAAAGAGTAAAATCTTTGGCTCTTAATTTTTTTTGTGTATATACTACTGAACATAGAGAACCTATGTCCGATTATTTTCCAAACAAGTTATAGGAATGTCATAGGCATTAAGAATGATACAATGGAAGCAAGGGATTCCAGTCGGTTGGGAATAAGGTTGAGTTGTTAGACTTAGCTCCCGTTAGGCAGGTGTGAGGTTTTCAAACTTCTGATACGCCTTGGAAGACAAATTACTGATTATTATTGTAGTGAAATGGGCTTGAATAGACTGAATATCTGTAGGATGCGGAACACGGCTAGCATGGTCCAGTGTTTCCCATTAAATATTGGGTAGTGGAAAGTTATATGTATCTCCGTGGATTCCATATTGCCTATTGGTCTAACATTTGCTATGCAGAAGTCTCATGTGGTGGATGCCAGTGATGACGAGATAGATGATGTTGAGGATACGAAAGAGACTGTTGAAGAAGAGGAGGAGCCTGAGATAATTGAATCTGATATTGAGCTTGATGAGAGTGATACCGTGGAACCTGACATTGATGAGCCACAAAAGGTTTGTTATCCGACTGAAAACTGATACATATTCTTTCCGTTTTGGGTGTAAAGGTTCATGTATATTTTTAACATTTCAAGTCTGTTTATCCTAGATGGGAGACCCTTCTGTGGAGGTGACTGAAGAAAGCCGTGATGCTTCTCAGGAGTCCAAAGCCCAGGCCATGGAAGCAATTTCTGAAGGTGATGCTTTTCAATGTCTATATGTTGGCGTGCCTGTCTGTGTGTTCACAAAATCAGTGGCATCATATCTCTCATTTTTGTTGTTTGTGTTCATCAGGTAAGCTAGAAGATGCAATTGAACATCTTACAAAGGCAATTCTCCTCAATCCTAAATCAGCAATTATGTATGCTACTAGAGGTACATTTACCACCTTCTTTCAAAGTGAATTTGTTGATGTTGATGTTGATTTTTTTTAATCTGAGTATTAATTTACATTCAACGAATTACAGTTTGTTGCTTTTGTCTTACACAGCCAGTGTTTATATCAAGATGAAGAAGCCAAATTCTGCCATAAGGGATGCAACTGCTGCATTGGAGGTTGATCTTGCTATCAGATTTGCTTACCTGAATTTGTCTCTGTTCTGCATTCCTTTCTAATAATACAATTAATTTTGATAAGGTCACTCAATAACTGCTGTGGATGGCTATATCCATAACTAATTAAAAAAGAATTCAATTGACTGACTTATATTTCTTGCGGGATTTGTATGAAAATTACCCTGAATAATTTATCAGGCATATCCTCTTTATGTGCTCCTCCATTGGAGTCATGTGGGCATTAGATTTGCATGCTTTCTAGTTAATCCATTTTTCTGTCATGTGGTTGAATACATTATCATCTTCCCAAATTGTATTTCATTCTCCTATTTTGAATGTCTGAATGTGATAACTATGGAAATCATTCTTGTTTTAATCCCTGGTTAAATGCTTCTGTCGAACAATATATGAATATCGGTAACAATTTGAAAAAGTAGATGCATCGCCATGGAAAGAAAATCAGATCAATTTCGTGTTCAATGTATCATGGAAACTTGGCTGTTCTTGCAGATAAACCCAGATTCTGCTAAAGGTTACAAATCTCGTGGCATTGCCAGAGCCATGCTGGGACAATGGGAGGCAGCTGCTAAGGATCTTCACGTGGCTTCGAAGCTGGACTATGATGAGGAAATAAGTGCTGTGCTTAAGAAGGTTGCCTCCTGTGATATAATCTCATGACATCTATGTGATTAAGTTGTAGTGCTTGGTGTCCTTTTCTTTGAATAAAAAAATTGTAGTAGTACTATCAGGCCCCCTGTTATATATTTTGAGGAGGGATTCATTATTTGCAAGTGATTATGCATTATCTGTTATAGGTTGAGCCAAATGCACATAGAATTGAAGAACACCGCAGGAAGTATGACAGGCTGCGCAAAGAACGAGAAGATAGAATGATTGAGCGTGAGAGACAACGAAGAAAGGCTGAAGCCCAGGTAACCCTTATTTACTTGTTTGGTTTTATGCTCATGTGGCACCTTTTCTTCATCTTAATATTTGGTTATGCCTTGTATCTCAGGCTGCTTATGAAAAGGCCAAGAAGCAAGAAGAATCCTCATCAAGTAGGAGAGCTGGTGGCTTCCCTGGTGGCATGCCCGGAGGCTTCCCTGGTGGCATGCCTGGAGCCTTCCCTGGTGGCATGCCCGGAGGCTTTCCTGGTGGCATGCCTGGGTCAGCACCTGGTGGAATGCCTGGAGGCTTTCCAGGGGGTATGCCTGGGGCTGCACCTGGAGGAATGCCCGGTAACATGGACTACAGCAAAATACTTAATGTAAGTAAATCTACTCTTGTATGTTTACTTTTGGAGCAAATTATGGTCTTAGTATAAATGTTCGAACAAAGGTATTATTTAGGTGAAGATTAGTTTCAAATGAAAAAGAAAAATCTTTTATTGCTTTAAAGAATATGAATCTTTATATTATTGGCTGGGGCAGGACCCTGAATTAATGGCGGCTTTCAAGGATCCAGATGTCATGGCTGCACTGCAAGATGGTACTTTCCTTTTGTCCTAACCTTTTAGCCTGTCTTCTAGTTTTCTCTCACATGGTTTTGCTTAGTCAATTAAGGCATTTAATTTCTTGACAAGTCATCCGACTGTTTCACGTGAAGATGATTGTCAATTATCACATATTCAGTATATTGTTACGGCCTTAGAGTCGCCTGCCAGCGTGCGTTGGGCACGTCTCCGCGAAAAATTTTGGCAAAATGGGCGCGGGTCGTGTCAATATGCTCTAATGTTCAAATAGCTTTTCAAATTACAGAATATCAATTTCAGTTTAAGTTGAACAAAAAATATATTGCTTTATATTTTGGAAGATCTACTTGTTATGCTTGTTGGTTTCTGATGGTTTAAATACCACGTGTGATGTATCATCATGGTAAGGGAAATTGATGCTGTCACCAGCTTATTAAGTACCAATTTAATCAGTGGAAGTCTATTTGAAGCATCGCCTTTTTGTTCTAGCTAAAAATTAAGCACCTCTGATAATTTATTCTTCACTGTGTTACCTGAATATGTCTACGCCACTTGATAGTACCTGTGAGGTCCATATCAACAGGAAAAAAACAAAGGAGAAGGAAAATGTCCACAGTCTTCATTGTTCTGTATGTCCTATACGGAAATCTAATTAATTAGCAACAGCAAGTGTTCTGTTGCATATATCACAGCAAACATATTCTCCCATCTCTTTGCTTGTTCTTTTTCTCAGTAAGGTTTAATAAGAGGAGATATACATGTGAAGTAGCTTTTCTGTGAGTTACCATTTTGAGTAAAACGGAAGAAACAAACAGCTGAGATAGTATAGGTCGGATTATATTTATTGTTTCTAGCAAGATTAGAACTTTATTGCTGATCAATTGCCCGTACTAGCTTTGCAGTAGATTTTAAAAATCGGCATCTTTGTAGACTTCAACTATGTCGCACATACTATGGGTGTTTTGAGATATACTCAGTTTCATGGTTCTCTTACTGAATGTGGTTGGTATTTTGCAGTGATGAAGAACCCGGCTAATTTGGCCAAGCATCAAGCAAATCCTAAGGTTGCTCCCATTATTGCGAAAATGATGGCAAAATTTGCTGGAAATAAGTAAGCTTTTGGGCTTTTATCAGTGGGAATTTCTAGATTTTAATAGCGAACATGTTATTTATGTAGCTGTTGTGCATTGCTGATCAATTGAAATTGATATTTTTATATATGGCTTGTTGACGTTAACTATCACTATATTTCCTACCGGTGAGTGATACTTTGCTATTCAAAAACTGCCTTCTATTTTGATCTTTTGGCCGTCTAATCATCGGTAATTCAGTGATTGCTGATGGGATGGTCAGCGTTGGATATGATTTCTTTGAAGTAGTGGTTGGGTAGCCAGATACTTGGTTGATATGTCTCTGAGCTCTGTTGTAGATAACACCATGAAGAAGTAGGTGTAAGATTTTTTTCTTCCACTTGATTGCGGATTTGGGATGAGGAGTACTGAGAAAGGCATGGCTATACACTGAGGGGGGAATCAGTGAAAGCATGCCCATGATTAGTGGAATATTGTGTTAATTTTTAGGTGGCTTATTGAGCTGTTAAAAGGATCAGATGTCAAGCACTACCTTTGATTATAGGATGAAATGGAATCAGATTAAGTTGATTTGAGAGTGTTCAGTTTTTTGTTGGAGGATTGTTTGTACATTTACTAATGGACTTGATATGGCGTGATTTAATTAGGGCTCTACAGAATAAAAAGTTAATTGAGAAACTTAAAGAGAATGACCACTGAGAGGCATTGGTTAGGTGAAACTTCATCTAACAAAAGCATCTAATTTGAAAGATTTAGTTGTACTTTCTTTCAACTGCCAAATCTTAAGGAAGAGTGAGACTAACCATTAACCAATAAGTAAAATTAGACTGGCATTTCAATGGATCCTATTTACCCTACTCACCAATGAATTTATACTAAAATATTTAGTGAAATTTTACAAATAGGTTCTGGAGATATATACACACTTTATCATTACCTCGTGAAGGTAAAAAAAATTTCCGAAAGACCCTCACCTTGTGGGTAATCGTCGTCCATAAAATGCTCCTAAGCACTGTTCGATGGTATTGGGTCCACTAGAACTTTTAGTAGGTTTGTTTCGAATGGTTATTGGTAACTTTTTGAGAAAAAGGGGCTTGGAGTTCCTGCACTCTCAGAATTCGTGGGTTAACACTCACAAAAAAATTGAAAAAATCATCCGATTTCTATTTCGTATCCCATAAAATGCATCGAAGCGCCGTCTAATGGCACTGAGTCTATTAGAACTCTTATCAGGCTCATTACAAGAGGTTATGTGAAAATTTTTCGAGAAAAATGGACCTAGAACCTTGGCACCCTAAAAATTCATGAGCTAACATTCACAAAAAACTGAAAAAATCGTTTGATTCCTGTTTTGGAGCTCATAAAATGCTCCCGGGCGTCGTTCGATGGCATTAGGCCCACTAGAACTCCCAGCGGACTCATTACAGACGGTTGCATGGATTTTTTCAAAAAAATAGGCTCGAAGCCTCGATACTTTCGTGGGTGTTATCCAAAAAAAATTGAGAAAATCGTTTGATTCTTGTTTCATCGCCCAAAAAATGTTTCGAAGTGCCGTTCAATGGGACCAGGCCCACTAAAACTCTCAGTGAGCTCGTTATAGATGGTTACGTAGAATTTTTGAGAAAAATAGGTTCGAAACACGTGCATCCTCAGAATCTATGGGCTAAAAACTGAAAAAATCTCTTGATTCCTATTTCGAAAGCCTATAAAATACTCTCAAGCATCGTCTGATGGCATTGAATTGGAAACTTTAAAATTTGTATTTTGTGCTATAGTTTGAATTGGGGGAAAAATATTAAAATTGAGATCTAAAAGATAACTCTATGCCCAAAAAGAAGGAAAAGAAAATAATTATGACGAATTTATAAACTTTAATGTGTTGATTAATGGGTGAAACAATAACGTTGTAAAGTGCAATAATTTTAGAGTTGAATCATAAAAAAAGCTTCTACTATCTACTTCAATCTAACCTTTTGCTCGAGAACTTTTGACGTGGGGTTACACTCCCCAAAATAAAATTAAATAGAAAAAACTATAAAAGAACCAACAAGATTATTTTAGCATGTCTTATTACGTTATTATTTTATCTGTCCACTTTTAGTTATTACTATTTCGCTTTTCGAGGTTAATTTGATTGAACTTTAAAGTTAAATTGAAGTAACTAAATTTTTAACATTTGAAATCTAAAATTTAGATGATTGAAAACTATAGGAAAAATAATATATGTTGCAATCTTTTTCATGTTAATATGATAATATGATGAAAACTACATTTTAAAATTTAATCAAAGTTCATATAGTTCGACCCCTATAAGTGAAATAGCGACAATTAAAAGTGAACAGGAAGAGTATTAACTAAGAGTCTAAGATTTGATGAGTATTTTGTTTGGTTTAATGATGTATGCATTACATATAAATGACATCATTAGCTTTAATTGCTAATGTTAATTAACTTTTGCTTAATCTTGTTTGATCCAACAACAGTGGATATCCAATACAATTGGAAATTGAATAAATATTTATAGCCACGTTTTATGGTTGCAATTATTTAGATAATTTTAGTCTCTTTAAGTTGGTGCTTATTTGCTTAATTAAGCCATAATGATGTTCAGTTGCCGGTACATTTCTTGCATTGGAGGGGATTATAAAGTAATGACAATAAAACTAGATTTAATCATGATGCTCTGACGAATTAAATTACACTAATCATAGTCCTAACTTTTCTTTCTCTTTAAATATATAAGTTTTATCTGTTTTTAAAAATCTTACACCCTCTTCGTTTATCTACACACTAATTTTATCATATAAACTTACGTATATACACTAATATACACACACACTAATTTGATGTTTGGTAGACTATATAAATTTTTATCTTATTGATGAGAGTTTGATTTTTCATCTAGTAATTCCCTTTTTCTATTTCTCCTTTCCTTTCTCAATTTATTATTATTTTTTTAAAAAAAGCTTTACAAATATTTTAGAAGATACATGCAATTAATTAAGTTCTATCTATCTATTTATATATGGAATACTTCTTGCTTCCCATATAATTTTCCTTTATTGAAAAGGAGTGTGTATAAAGTCATGATTCGTCTAATTTGTTTGTGATTTAACGGGTTAATAATTTACTTATTTTATTAATCGGATTTATTTTGACTCACTTAATTCAATTGGTATGCCATTCAAGTTGATCCATGAGAAGTTTCTGTCCTAATGTTTTTCTTAATAATTTTTTATTTGATATATTTTTATAGTCATAGTATAAGGGAGAATTTTGTTTTGGTACTTAAACAAATTAAAAGAAAACAAAGTAATAATACAAGGGAGAAAATTTTTTAGGTACTTAAACAAAATATAAGAAAATAAAATTTGAATATAAAAATTGAACGAGTTAAATTATCATCTCATTTTTAGCTTATTTCAACCTAATCCATTTCAATCCAAATGATTTGAATCGATCAATAACTTGTTTATTTATTAATTTAATTCATTTTAATATTTTCAAACTCACCCAACTTATTACTCATTTTATACCCTAGCTAGTTAATATTATGAATTTCAAGACTTTAAGGAATGGTGAAATATGAAGACTACAATCATTTGGACAATTAATGAAATAATGTCATTGTGCTATATATGAACTATCATGATGATGAACTCACAACTTCTACAATAGTGATAGCACTTGGAACTACTAGAGAAAGTTCCAAATGTTAGAAAGGTCAACATAAGGTTGCTTATCAAATGGATCGAGCAAATGATTGTACTTAACGATGTAGATGTAAAATATTAAATTTGAATATAGTAATTTGCTTGCTAATTAATAAGATATCGATTGATATAATATTAAATTAATAGTTATTGTATGATTGACGGTTGATTTTCAATCATTTCATATATATATTTCTTCATTTTTACTCATTAGTATATTAATCTCCCATCAGATAAAATAATTTTGTAGCTCTATTTAATATGATAATTTTGTTGTTGTAAATCACAATGAAAAATACATGAAAAGCTAAATTTTGAGGATGCATGAATAAAAATATTTAATTAGCGGATATTTACTTATACAATTTTCATCAGTCTCGGATGAAGTCAAAAATTTACTATTTTTTGATTTTGGGATATGATGAAATAAAACAAAATGACTCTTTAAACTGTCTGCATTTCTTTCAATTTTGAAGTAGCAGTTAGTCAATGCAACTTTCGCCGCTCATCATGGGTCCGAAAACAGTCGCGCTATGTTTTTAAACATAGGGGTCAGGTTGCGTACATCCGACCTCCCCTTACCCCACAATAGGCCGGAGCCTTTGAGCCATTGGGGTAATGTTGTTGTTTTATATTTACCTATACAATAACTTAATATTTAAAGACTAAAATGTACTATAAATATACATTCTTATAAATAAGATGTGAAGATTCCTACATTATAATCCAGACTAGTAGGTAGTAGACTAGTAAAAAATCCAACTGACAAATATGAATCAAGTCATACGAGGATTGTGGGTGTAAGGGTTAATAATACGTACTTTATATACTAAGGGGGTTAACATGTAAATAAATAATTCTTAATGAGTTAATAATATTCCTAATAAGGAATTTGACTAACATCAACAAACCGTCAAGTAAAAAAAAATTTAATTCATTCATCAATCATTAATTTAATGACCTAATATTAATAAATTAATTTTATAATTAATTTATCAATTATAATTTGATGTTAAAACAACCCTAGTCAACATAAAAATATCACATGACAATGGAGTAAAAAAATACAAAAGGTGGTTCTGTGGCAACAACCCAAAGTTATGTTCATTAGATTAAATTTTTTGCACAAAAAGTATGATCCACTTCCGTTGTCTAATATTGTTAAATTATTGGATCAAAGTAGTGTAATATATATGAAGATGATCTAAGATCTGAAATTTATTATTATTTTTTAAAAATTTATTTAATAGATATTTTAATGTCTATGTAAATTTTGAATTGATACTATTTAGGAAAAACCATATAAAATAGACCTAATTATGAACTATTTATTCATATTGGATCTAACTCAACTATTTATCTTGAATGGATTCATAATCTAAACTATTTGTCCTCTTACCTTCATTTTTCTTTTTTTTATTTCGCCCATGATGTTTGCATGATGCTAGCACACCGTCAGCATAGCTGCTATGAATTAATCTTCTGTGGTACTCCAGCTGTATATTGATACTATATTGATATCATAATTTAATCTTTTGTGATACCCTATTGGTATATTGATATCTTATTGATATCACATAGGATTGAGCCCTTTTTAAAGAAATAACTAAATAAAATTATTAAACTCTAAATTAGTAAGAAATATATTTTTTTGTGATCCTCTATTGATATATTGATACCATATCAATGTCATATAGGACTAAACTTCTATGTCAGTATATTAATATCCTATTAACATCATAAAGTATAGATAATAAAAGGCATAAATATAAAAAAAAATCTATAAATATAAATAATTTGGTGCAAAAGGAATATAAATTTAATTTTTTCTTATTTTTAAGTCAGTTGATTGCCCATTAACCTGCCGGATCTGTGCCCTAGGAGAATCAAAATGCTTATTAAGTAGATTTCGTCATGATCGTCGGACCAAGTGACTACTTTGTTATTAAATTTTTAATATATATCTTTTATATATTATAAAATTTATACAAAAATTAATGAGTGTTTGCGAATAATTTAGATCCATTTAGTTTGACTCAAGAATCATAGTTGCATATTGTTATGTGCTATTCATTGCTAGTTGCATTTATTGTTTCTTTTTTTTATTTATATTTTTTTTGTCATATCTAGTTATTTCTGCCTTTGAGTTTTGAGCTGAAGGTTTTAGGAAACAACCTCTCTACTTCTATATGATAGCGATAAAGTCTGCATAAGACTCCACTTATGAGATTTCACTGAGTATATTATTGTTGCCGTAGTTTGACTCAAGAAGAATATTCATTTGCCACCTCTACTTGTTTCCAAATTGGGTCACTGATTTATCTCACTTGGTAGTGCATACTAATTATATTTTTGGTTAATGATTCATGTTTGTGCTCATTATCAATAACCAACTTAATTCCAAAAACTCCAACGTGGGAAGAGATAAATCCATCTTGATTAGTGGGAGTTTATAACAACTTACAAGTGTGTGATTTTTAACACTACATTTGATTTTGTCGTAAGATTACACGATAATTATTTGATGGTGACTTTCATGTATTTATACAATACAAGAATGAAATATCCATTAACTTTTCTTAAGGGGAAAAGTAGATACATATGTCAAGTTATACCAGATGCATGCATGCTATTAAAAAATGAGTTATTAATGATATATAACAAATAGTAAAATTCATTGATAATCTTATTTTATGGATTATTACATTTAGAGAGTCCTATAAGTTATCTACCACGTGTTTTTTGAATTTTTTTGAATTTTCAAGAAGAGCTTTTCTTTAGCCATCTGTACTGTAACATGGCCTCAAGATTTCAGAATTTGTTGCAACTTTGAATGGACATGCTATGACAATTAGAATATATTTTTCCTTGTATAATGAAAAAATTATATAGATAAGTATATATGTATTAGTTAATTAATTAATATAGTTATAGTTTGAATTAGTTATGATTTACGATAAATATTTAGCTGTAATTATAGTTTAAGCTTTGTATAATTTATGCAATTTATATAAACGCTATATGCAATTGTACAAAAGTTATGTGAGAATCAAATTATCTAGCAAAATATACAAATACTATAGTAAATTATACAAACATTAAGCATGAATTGAATAGTAAAATATACGAATGCTATATATAAATCACGAATTGTATAGCTAATTATACAAACATCGCTATAACTACAGTTACGAAATATGATTATCTAAGCTATTGCTACGAAATATGATAAAAATATTTTTGAGTGACCATACACCTAAGATTAAATGTGTATATTAAAATTAAAAGCAATGAATGATATGTAATTAACAAGTTCATCATATCCAAATATAAAGATGATACTTCAGAACCTATAATTTTAGAAGCGTAATGAATTAATAATAAGAATTTGAAAATTGAATTAATCTGTCAAATTTAAATTCAAAAATTATCTCTTTGTAATTGTATCCATCTTTTCGAAATCCTAAGTTTGCTAACAGTAAGATATATTTTTATATATAAAATCAAGATTATCAAATGATGAGTCGAAGAAATAACGTACATACGTCAACTTTGAAACATTAGTCACCTTAGCTAAGACCTGAAAGTCAAACACCAAAATTTTGGGCTTTTGACTACTTGTCCTCCCTCTTCTATGCTGATATTATAATATATATAATTTTTTATGCTGTTGTGAAGATGAAAATTTTTAAAATGAATGTGTGAACATATTAGAAGTGACAAGATTAAGAATGAGATTATTTAAAACGTGAGAATGGTCTATATGATAAATAAAAAGAGAGAAGCGAGATTGAGATCGATGATTTGCACATGTGCAGAGGAGGTGTGTTGACGATCCAATTAAGAGGTGTAAGAGATTGGATTTAGGGGTTATGCGGATCAGAGAAGTAAGATAGACTAAAGAAGTATCTGAGAGAAGTGTGATTAGACAGGATATACCTCCACACAATCTTAGATAGAAAATAATAGAAGTCGCGTGTAAGGGTAGAAGGATAGTAGAGATAAAATAATATTATTTTGCCTTGTGTGGTTAAAAAATTATATATGATTAGTCGTTATGCCATTATAGTTATTGTTATTGCTTTTCAATTAATTTGCTATTTTTATTATATTTTTTTCTTTTTTTGTAGAAATTACGTTGCTCTTCATTTTAGTTATTGTTTGTCTTATGTATATGTTAATTTTATCATATTTACATATTATCTTTTCGTTATTAGTCGCTCTTTTTGTTTTCTTTTTTTTTCTTCCCTTTTTTCCAGATTTAGTTTATTATGCTTATTAATTTTTGAGATGAGATTTTCCAGGAAATAGTTTCTCTACCTCTATGAGGTAGTAGTAAGGTCTGCGTAAATTTTACTCTTTCTTTGATCCTATTTGTAGAATTTGACCAATTATCTTGTTGGTGGTGGTGGTGGTTTTTTCTTCCTTCATTTAGAACCGATACATTTGAGTCGATGATCTTTCGAAAATAATTTTTCTATCTTTCTAAAATAATAAACAAAATTTATATATACTTTTACCCTTCTCATAATTTGTAAACTTTTACTAAATATATTATTATTATTATTATTATTATTTTCTTATACGTTGCGTCAAATTAAGCCATGACGAAGAAAATTGAAACGAGAGGGATTTACTGTATAACAATATGTTAGGAGTATTAATTATTATATTTGTATATTTCTTGTGCCTAATTGACAATTACTATGTTACACAATACAAAACGAAGAGAATGAACCTTTGTTGAAGAAATCTCTCTTTTACGACACGTACTAGTAGGCAGAAATATTTACCATCGTATAATATAATATAACAGCAGAATGGATAAGATCTCTTAAACCAAATAACTTTCTATAATTTAAAATCATATTCTTAATTAATTTATTTTCTATCCAATTAATTAGACTAGTTCAATAATTGCAACGGAATAATCTTAGAACTGATCCTATTCGGGAAACAAGATTAATTTTTGACACTAATATAATATCACTTCTTTTAGTAATGGCGGAGCTATATTTATCCAAAAATATAATAATTACATAAATATTTTTTATCATAATTTTGTTTGAATATATAGGTTATATATAAATATTTTGATATATATGTTAATTGTGAAATATCCCTTATATAAAAAAAATGAACACCTTTAATAAAAATATTGATTCCATCATTGCACGTCAGATATATTAGTAGTACTCATCATCATCATCATCAACATACCTCAGTGCCTCGAAAAGCTCCCGTTCATTGCGGGGTGAGGGGAGTCGGATGTACGCAGCCTAACCCCTATGTTTAAAAACATAAAACGACTGTTTCCAGATGACCTATGAGGAGCGTCGAAAGCTGCATTGACTAACTGCTACTTCACAAATGAAAAAAGCGCAGACAGTTTAAAGAGCTATTTTGCTTTATTCCATTATACTCTAAAGCCAAAAAATAGTCAATCTTTGACTTCATCCTAGATTGATGAAAAGATATATTAGTAATACTATATAGTACTAATTTGATTACTCTTTGGTTTAATTGTTTCTTTAAAACATATACAATATAAATTAATGTTATATTTGGGTGAAGTACTCAATAATTTTAGTGGTGTCAATCTCAAAATAGGACACCTATCGTCTGCACGTGGATACGGTTATTTTATGTATTATAATTTTTTATTAATTAAGGTACGTATCCTATATATGTTTATGTTCCCCAATGTCCAATGTAACCATATATGTGTCATGTTTATACATAGGTAGGAATATAATATGCACGAAATTAATAAATGTATGGCTTCTAAGCATGATTCAGTGACACATCGAAAAATATTATATCAAATACGTAGGAAGTAAGACAGCGTTGTAAAACAGAAAAAAGAAAGGGGTCAATTTTTTGGTGTACAAATGTTCAAGAAGAAATTAAAATGATTATATGGCTAGGTGCGACGAAACCGAGAATTACAAGAAACTAAATCTGGCGATATATGTATAAATTATAATATGTCATAAAAGATATTTATATATATTATTATCATTGGACATCGAAATAAAGTTTCATATTAATAACTAAAAGTCTTTATATAAAATTTTAATGGGTGTATATGATTTTTTAAAAAAATTGTGATGATTTGGCACAAAATAAACAATAGCGCGTCACATTAAAATATATATTTGATTTTTATCAATCTCGGATAGAGCCAAAGATTTATTATTTTTTTATTTTGGGTATGATGGAATAAAGTAAAATGACTCTTTAAACTGTCTGCGCTTCTTTCAATTGTGAAGTAGCAGTTAGTCAAT
>JAOTQJ010000102.1:22114565-22126983 GCA_025642045.1 Solanum sejunctum
TGGAACTTTTAGTATATTTAATACAATGAACCAAATGGACAATAAAAAATACCAATACTGCTGTAATTATTATACTCTTGTAATTATTCTCATTGAGGTTTGCAGTCTCCTGTTTCCTGCCTTTTGCTACTGTTGTTATATAAATATTGAAATGTGTTTGTAGTTATTATGCTTCTGTCTTTTGCACTATCAACTATATATGGAGATGTGTTAACCGTAAAATGGTTTATGTCAGTTGGTACACATCAATAATATGAAACCTGCAACTCAGTGTGCCTGCATCACCAGTATTTGATAAGGTACATTCTAGAATCTTCTCAACCCAAGTTAAAATACCTAATCAAGCTATTCTTCTGCTGACAGTTTCCTCATTCATGTTTCACAATGGTACTTTCTGTGTTCCGGATGGCATCCAGAGGTAATCATTTCTGAGGTGCACAGTACACCACTCACTTCTAGCAGTCGTTCAAGAACTGCTCCTCTTGAGCCTACTCAGTGATCTACCTGAGTATCTCGTACTCCTAGTTGTTAAGGTATCTGATCTACTTTATCCACCATTTCTGTTTTAACTTGTCATCCACAAGCTCCCACACATGAATATTGGCAGAAAGCAATGGAGGAAGAACTTTTGGCTCTTGAATACATATTTAGCTTTTTATAAATATAGGAGATACTTCAGAATGATTTTATCACATCTTCAAGAATGCTACAGCTTGGAATAGATAATATTCAGGGATAGGAATAGCAGATTTTCAAGGATGTAAAATCTGCATCCTTTCTATTTGTCGGCAGAAACTCTCAAATTTGAGAGATTTCCATTCAGCAAAATTGACAAGCAATTTTGATGCTATATGATGATGTCTTTTTTCCATATAGTGCTAGCTGCGTTATGAACATGTCGAAAATTTGGCACTCTCATTTACTTAGGTGATTCTGTCGAAATTTGGGAGTGTATCAACTTTCAAGTCATACGAAGGTAAAGAGAGTGGGCAGGAAGGCCTAAGACCCTTTTAGACTCGAGAATGACCACATTCCAATATTCAAGGACATATGTTTCTAAATATCTGTAGGTTTCTGGTGTTAATTACAAGTGATGTGATTAAAATATCCCCTAGATGTAAATGAACCTACATTGAAGTGGTGAAATGACAAGGGCATGGAAAATACAAGTATAGAATTATTTGTGGAAGTATAAGATGGATAGCATGGCATGGGAGAGTAAAAAATGGAATCTGGAAATGAGGCACGCCTTCAGGACCTCCTCGCAGTGTGAAGAAGATACCTTCAACCAAGAGAAACCAAAGGGGAAGTGAGAATGATCCACACCCTTCAAAATTTGATTTGAAAATCAAACTGCATTCCCCTTTGGTTTAGAAAGATGTTTATAAAATTAATCAAACAAAATAGTGTGTTAGAAAGAACAAATTAGTCAAAATGTAATTTTCTATCTTATTATGGTATAATAGGTTACAAGAACTATTAAGAAATCGGAACAAAGAAGATAAGTGTAATACTTAAAACACCAGCGAAATTAGTATTACAAAGCAAAACCTAGAGCAAGGTGTGAAATTTCCTATACGAAAGTAAACAAGAAGGATCTTAAAGAGCATATTTCTGTTAGCATTGGAGACAATATCTACCTAATTTAGTACTATTTCCTTATCTGTCTTGAGTACAGGAAGAAGCATCAATGCTGGCCGGAAGGTATCAATATCTGAAGATTCATTTGCACTACCCAACAAAGGTCATTGACTTCTTCTATATGTTAAGCCTTGTATTTTTCTATATAAAATATGCAAATAATTTATTCAAAATACATTGTTTATGTCAAGTTATATTAATTTATTGCTGTATATGGAACTAATGCATCATGATAATTCTGAACGGATCATAGATCTGCCAAATACTTTTTGTCTTGATTCAAGATTCTCATTCCTTTATCAAAATTCCATTTTGTTTTAAGTGATGTTAAAGCATTGAGCTTCCCACCATATTGGTTCTGCCAATTTCCATTTCCTTCGTAGGCTCAAATAATGTCTCTCAAATTCGTCAAATCTCTGTTAGATTCTTTCTCATGTTCCTGGCAAGAATCAAATATTGAGCAAAAAGGTGTATTTTTCTCCTATGTTCTTGGTATTGTAGCTTTATTATGGTTTCTTTGGCTTTTCATTAAGAAGTCAAACAAAGAACAAACCCCATTGCCACCAGGGCCTAAAGCTTTGCCCTTGATAGGTAATCTCCTCTCTCTTGATCCTGATCTTCACACCTATTTTGCAACTCTCTCTCAAACTTATGGTCCCATATGTAGACTCTGGCTTGGTAAAAAAGTTGGGATTATTATTAATTCGCCCGCCTTAGCTTGCGAGGTTCTTAAGGAACAAGATATCATATTTGCTAACAGAGATGTGCCTGCTGCTGGTAGAGAAGCTACATATGGTGGCAATGACATAGTTTGGACTCCTTATGGTCCGAAATGGCGCATGTTGAGGAAAGTTTGTGTTCGCGAAATGCTTAGTGGTTCCACTTTAGATTCTGTTTATGCATTAAGGCGACAGGAGCTTAGAAAAACGATCAGTTATTTCTATAGTCAGGCAGGATTGCCTGTGAATGTAGGTGAACAGATGTTTTTGACTGTGCTTAATGTGATTACAAGCATGTTATGGGGTGGCACAGTGAAGGGTGAGGAGAGAGCTAGTCTTGGGGCAGAGTTTAGGCATGTTGTTACTAAGATGACTGAGCTGTTAGGTACTCCAAATCTTTCTGATTTTTATCCGGGCTTGGCCAGGTTTGATTTGCAGGGTGTAACAAAGAAGATGAAAGTGTTGGCAGACAATTTTGATAAAATATTTGAGAGCATGATTGATAAAAGACAGGATATTGATAGAAATTGTGAGATGGAAACTGGTGTTGCCCAACAAAGCAAGGATTTTTTGCAAGTTTTGCTGAAACTGAAAGATGGTGAAGCTGTCAAAATGCCTTTGACCATGCCGGAACTCAAAGCGTTACTCATGGTATGTTTTCTCATTTGTGCTTGCTACTACTACCGGAAAAATAAATATTTGTTATAAATATGTTTTGCCGAATGAACCAAAAGTAACCAAGATTGCATTTGCCTTCCAACAGTTCATAAATATCTATATAGATGGATAATTGGCTTAAACTGACCATAGTGGAAAACCTCTGTTTTCTTTTTGGTTATAGTAGAAAGATCAATCAAATTATTGGAGAACTATTGTCTTATGAGAAATGAATTTACGAAGTCAAGTTCATAAACTCATGTTCTGAACTGTTGGTTGCATTTTTCTACAGTAGGAAAATTCGCTTTGAATTGATGTGGTGCTGGTTGCCAAGTTTGCAGTTGCTTTAAAACAGTCTATCCTTAGCTATTATGGGTGAAGAATAATTGCAACAATTTTAGCGTCAGATAATATGTATATACTCAACTGTGAACCTGGAACCCAACTCCGATATACAGCTCTACAAGTAGTATGAATTTTGTTACACATGGTAATAACTTTACAAATACTGTGAACAGGATATGGTTGTCGGTGGAACTGACACAACCTCCAACACAATTGAGTATGCCATGGCTGAAATTATGAACAAACCAGACGTCTTGAGGAAATTACAACAAGAAGTAGATACAGTTGTGAGAAAAGATAACATAGTGGAAGAGTCTCATATTCAACACTTGCCATATTTCTATGCAGTTATGAAAGAAGTCTTGCGTCTACATCCAGCGCTTCCACTCTTGGTTCCTCATTGTCCTAGCGAGACAGGCATTGTTGGAGGATACACTGTTCCTAAAGGATCTCGTGTTTTCATAAATGTATGGGCTATACAGAGAGATCCTTCTATATGGGAAAATCCAAATGAGTTCCATCCGGAAAGATTTATGGTAAATAAACGGGACTTTAGTGGAAATGATTTCAACTACTTCCCGTTTGGTTCTGGCAGAAGAATTTGTGCAGGGATAGCCATGGCAGAGAGGATGTTCATGTATTCACTAGCTTCACTCATTCATTCTTTCGACTGGAAATTACCTGAAGGAGAGAAATTAGACCTTACAGAGAAGTTTGGTATTGTTCTGAAGAAGAAAATGCCTCTGGTGGCTATACCTACTCCGAGATTATCCAATCCAACACTCTATGAGTAAGAGTTAGATAAAATGTGTCTGTAGAGAGTCGTGTGACTCTATCTTTTGTATGATGAACTATGGAAATGTGCTCCATGAAAATTCATTCAAAGTTTTCTATACAGTTTGTATAAATCAAGAATAAATATATAAAGGGTGTTTTCCTTGTTCTCTTGACGGTCTTTTCTTGAAGAAATTAATTATAATTAGGTTAAAAAGAAAATTAAAATGAAAAAAAGAACATAATATCACAAATTTGAGAGGAGGTATGTTCATATTGATAGTTTGGTTCTGCAGACTTTCAACAGTCACTTGTTGTCTTAGCCAGCATATTTTTATTCTTCAGGAAATTTTACGTCTTTTTATATATGGTGTTAAAGCATCGAGTTTTTCTCGGCAAAATTGCATTATGTCATATATGTGCATTTTCTACTATAAAGGACAAAACACTCTCTTTTGATGTAATATTGGTTGGTCTCTTGTAACTTCTAAGGTGTTCTATATATGTGAGCAAACAAGCTTTCTTTTTGGCCAGTTCATAGTTCAAAATTCAAATGAATTATGGCAACTACTGCAGTATTTTTGAGTAGACAAGATTGCATTTGCCTTCAGCCGCTTTTGCCTTATCCTATGTTGTAGACGCTGGCTTGGTAAGAAAGTTGAGATTATTGTTACTTCACCTGCCTTAGTTTGTGAGGTTCTTAAGGATCAAGATACCATTTTTGCTAACATAGATGTGCCTGTTGCTGGAAGAGAATTTTCATATGGTGGCAATGACATAGTTTGTAATCCTTACGGACCAAAATGGCACACGTTGAGGAAGGTTTGTGTTTCCGATATGCTAAATTGTTCTACTTTAGATTCTGTTTATGCACTAAGGAGAAGGCAAGGGAACTTAGACAATCAATCAGTTACTTCTATAGTCAAAAGGGTTTATCAGTGAATGCTGGTGAACAGATGTTCTTGACTGTGCTTAATGTGATTACAAACATGTTATGGGGTGGCACTCTGGAGGGGACGAAAGAGCTAATATTGGGGCAGAGTTTACGTATGTTGTGAATGAGATGAGCTAATAGGTACTCCAAATGTTTCCGATTTTTACCTAGCTTGGCCTGATTCGATTTGCAGGGTGTAACAAAGAAGATGAAAGTGTTGGCAAAGAGATTTGATAAGATATTTGAGAGCATGATTGATCAAAGACAAAAAAAATGGATAGAAATGGTGTTGGCCAAGAAAGCAACGACTTTTTGCAAAGTTTTGCTAAAGTTGAAAGATGAAGCAGATGCCAAAATGCCTCTAACCAAGTCTGAAATCAAAGCATTACTCATGGTATGTTTTATCATTTTGTGCATTCTACTTTTAGTAAAGTAAAAGTCACTTTTTATTAGATGTGATATTGGTTACGTCCTTCTAAATTAGTTTTTTGCCAAATGAAGATAGAAAGAAGTCTTCAACCAATTCATACCTTATCAATCATAGTTATAAATGAATTGTTGGGACACAAAGTCCCACATTAGTGGTTAATGGGATGGGTGGTCTCTTTGTAAGGTTTAGGCAATCCTCCACCCTTTGAGCTAGCTTCTGGGGTGTGAGTTAGGCCTAAGACCTACTTCAATATGGTATCAGAGCAGGGCTCGTTTCACCCAATGTTGGGCTCCCATTGTCCACGCACCAGATGCTAAGCATTGGGCGTGAGAGGGGTGTTGAGACACAAAGTCCCACATTGGTGGTTAATGGGATGGATGGTTTCCTTATAAGGTTTAAGCAATTCTCCTCTCTTTGAGCTAGCTTTTGGGGTGTGAGTTAAGCCTAAAACCTTCTTCAACATGAATTAATTCTCGAACCCGTGCGCTGCACATGTATTTTATGTTAATTAGTATAGACATTTTAAAATGGTGTAAATGGTATTTAAATATGTATGTGATGTGTTGCGCACAATGCGATAGAGGAAAATACAAGCGTGAATTGACGAATAGTAAGCCTATTAGACTGATATTTATTGTCATTCCAAAGCACAAATATACAGAAATTTGCTTTCAGATTATGAATGTGAAAATAACATATATTTTTTGGAGGTGAAAGTCGAATTTGAGGTATTATAGTAATTTTATATTCAAATTAGAGAGTTCGTACTTTTAGCAGTATACTATTACTATAGATTTAGATAAAGATGTGGTTATCATTGAGTAGCCAAGATTGCCTCTGTCTTCAACCATTCATACCTTATCTATATGGATGAATAAGTATCTGACACTGATCATGATGTTGTTGGTGGATTGTTTGGATTTGATTTGAGACGGAGTTCAAGAAAATAAAGAAGACTTTTATATCTTACGGTCTTAAACTAAAGATACGGAAAATGTACCAAATGTCTTTAATCTTGTGATCTTAAAGATATCATACGAAAGTTAAAATCAAAAAGTTGCCACAAAAAGAAAGAAGAATTCTTTTTTAAGTTAAATAGAAAGGAAAGTAAGACAAGTAATTTTGATTGTCCAAGATTGTCCAATCCAACACTCTATACGTAAAATAAAAATGTGCCTATAAAGGGTCGTGTTGTGTATGATGATTCTGTCTTTTGTATGATGAACTATGAAAATGGGATCCAATTTGAAATTGATTCAAAGGTTTCTATACAGTTAGTACACATCCAGAATATAAAGTGATAGTTGATCAGTGTGCTTCAACCAAGATCATGACTCTTGCTCGTCTTGTCTTTGCTCTTCCTCCATCCTCCCTTCGCCTCTCCGTGGAACTCTAATATCTAAATCTCCTTTTGCTTGAAGTTAAATGGACATGAATTAACCTGAATACACATACCTGCAGTGAAAAAGTTAAAAGTATCATAAATTAGTCTCTCGAATAGTCTAGTGCAGTATTTAAGATAAGCATCTTGTAGAAATATTCAGATATTCTAGAATAGAAGATAAAATTACTCTCATTTTCTTGTAAATATTCTCGAGATAAAAATCATAAAATAGTCTAGTTCTTATACTGGTTTTGCTTTGAAAATTGAAGCACCAGTAGGATTTGTCTCTACATTTATTACTTGGGGCTCCACTGGAGGATTTGACACCATACAGAAACATTCTGGAGAGCCTACACTATAGGTGTTATCGTTATGAAATGATTGGATCAACACTAACAGTATGAGTGGGGACATACCTTTTGTCTGCATCCTCAGACTCCTGTTTGATTCTTTCCTTCAAAAGCTTCTGCCATTGTCCATTTCCTACTTGGGCTCCTCAAATAATGTCTCTTAAATTCCATTTGCCATGGCCCTTGCAAGAATCCAATATTGAGCAAACTGGTGTATTTTTCTCCAATGTTCTTGTTATTTTAGCTTTATTATGGTTCTATTGGTTTTTCATCAGAAACTCAAACAAGGGACTGCCACCAGGGCCTAAAGCTTTGCCCTTGGTAGGTAATCTCCTCTCTCTTGATCCTGAACTTCACACCTATTTTGCATCTCTTTCTCAAACTTATGGCCCCATTTGTAGACTCTGGCTAGGTAAAAAAGTTGGGATTGTTATTACTTCGCCTGCCTTAGCTCGTGAGGTTCTTAAGGATAAAGATACCATTTTTGCTAACAGAGATGTGAGTGCTGCTGGTAGAGAACTTACATATGGTGGCAATGACATAGTTTGGACTCCTTATGGACCTAAGTGGCGTATGTTGAGGAAGGTTTGTGTTCAAGAAATGCTTAGTGATTCTTCTTTAAATTCTATTTATGCACTGAGGCGAAGGGAGCTTAGACAATCGATTAATTACTTTTATACTAAGGCAGGATCGCCTGTGAATATTGGTGAACAGATGTTCTTGAGTGCACTTAATGTGACTACAAGCATGTTATGGGGTGGCACAGTGAAGGGTGAGGAAAGAGAAACACTTGGAGCAGAGGTTAGGCATGTTGTCACTAAGATGAATGAGCTGTTAGGTGCTCCAAATGTTTCAGATTTTTACCCGGGCTTGGCCCGGTTCGATCTGCAGGGTGTTACAAAGAAGATGAAAGTGTTAGCAAAGAGATTTGATAAGATATTTGAGAGCATGATTGATCAAAGACAAAAAATGGACAGAAATGGGGTTGGTGAAGAAAGCAAGGACTTTTTGCAAGTTTTGCTGAAGTTGAAAGATGAAGCAGATGCCAAAATGCCTCTGACCATCACTGAAATCAAAGCATTACTAACGGTATGTGTTGTCGGTTGTGCATTCAAATCAGTTACTTCCATTAGATGTGATTTTGGTTTTTTTCTTCTAAATGTTTTTCTTTTTCTTCACATGAACCAAAAAGAAATCTTCCTTCCCCCACTTCCAATCTTCAAATCGATCATAATCATCACTGCATTATTATTGGGTAATTGCATTTGTCTTCAACCATTCATACCTTATCTATATGGATTAATTATTAACTTACGCTGATCATGATGGCAGATCTTTCCCTTTTTTACTATAAAAGGATAAAAAACGAATGTGATACATAGTGGGATTGTACATTTTATAGAAGAATATTGTGGCATGTGGGAAATACATTTCAGAAGAATCAGATTTGTAAATTGACGTCCTGATCTGTTGATTTCGTTCTTCTGACAGGAAAACTCACTTTGATTAAATGTGGTGCTGGCTTCAAAGTTTGCATTTTACTTCAGTTAGTCTATTTCCTTACCTATTATGGATGAAAAATTGGCTTATAGTGATACTAGTCATAACAAGAGGATGAAATGCTAATAAAAGTTATAAATAAGATTGAAGAATTAAAGCGGCAGATGAGTAAAAAATATTACATGAAATCAGATTCATATATTCATAAATAAAAAGTAGTCTAACATGATAATAACTTCACAAATACTATGGACAGGATATGGTTCTTGGTGGAACTGAAACTACTGCCAACACAGTTGAGTTTGCCATGGCTGAAATTATGAACAAACCAGACGTCCTGAGGAAATTACAACAAGAGGTAGATACAGTTGTGGGAAAAGATAACATAGTGGAAGAGTCGCATATTCAACAGTTAACTTATTTCTATGCAGTTCTGAAAGAAGTCTTGCGTCTATATCCAGTGGTTCCACTCTTGGTTCCTCATTGTCCTAGTGAGACAGTCACTGTTGGAGGATACACTGTTCCTAAAGGATCTAGTGTTTCCATAAATGTATGGGCTATACAGAGAGATCCTTCTATATGGGAAAATCCAACTGAGTTCCATCCAGAAAGATTTATAGAAAATAAACGGGATTACATTGGAAATGATTTCAACTACTTCCCGTTTGGTTCTGGCAGAAGAATCTGTGTGGGGTTAGCCATGGCAGAAAGGATGTTCATGTATTCACTGGCGTCACTCATTCATTCTTTCGACTGGAAATTGCCTGAAGGGGAGACGTTAGACCTCAAAGAGAAGTTTAGTATTATTTTGAAGAAGAAAATACCTCTGGTGGCTATACCTACTCCAAGATTATCCAATCCAACACTCTATGAGTAGGATAAAAGATGTAGCTCTATCCTGGCAATGGTCTTAAGAACAACTCAATGTTCCATGATAACTTAAATATTGTATTCTGAATTGAATTTAAAACAATAAAGGGTGCCCTTTCATGACTTATTTTAGTTAATTCAATGATTTCTATACGGTTGGTACACATCAAGAATATGAAACCTGCTACCCAATGTGGCCGAATCACCAGTATTTGATTAGATTCCTCCAGAATCTTCTCAACGCAAGTTAAAATACCTAATGAAGCTATTTTCCCTCTGACAGTTACCTCGTTCACAGTGGTCGCTTGTGTGTTCCAGACGGCATCAGGAGGTGATCATTTCTGAGGTTCACAGTATGCCACTCACTTCTGGCAGAAAGGTTTGGGCGTGCATATTAATCTTCGCATGATTTTCCACCCATTGATAGACACGCGATCAGAAAGGAACATTCAAATGCTTGATGATGATATGTTAGGAGCATATGTAATGGATTTCTGAGGTAGCCCTAAATAAGTAACTGTGCAAGGTGCCTGTTTGAGATGATTTTAGCCAAGCTCCTTCATGTTGTAGACTTCATTCAGAGGATATATAATACTCTTTAACAGGTTGATATGAAGTCCAAACTGAGCTTCAACAATTAGGAGACTTTGGTTGAGGTTCATCATTTGAGATCTCTCAGTGCGACAAAAGATAAGGGTGTCATCTGCAAAGAGGAAATGAGAGACTGTGAATGAGTTGCGAGAGCACCTATCCACTTGAATCCAGTGTGCATCTGTTTGTCCTTTTCTAGCATTTTAGATGACACTTCCATAGCTAGAATGAAAAGAAAGGAGGAAGTGAGATCTCCCTATCTTAATCCTTTCTAAGGGGAAAAGAAATCTACAAGACTTCTGTTGATAAGGACAGAGTACATGACTGAAGTAACGAAAAATTTGATACAACTTATGTAACAGTTCTGGTGACAGTGATTGAGGGCTGAGAGAACTGGATATTCCAAGATTTCCAGTAAAAGGCCACGCTGAATCCATCCGGACCAATATAGATTATGAGTTTCCTAAAATATACGAGGGAAAAATTTAAGTCACATAATTAACAAGTGTTTTATTGTTTTTGCTTTGAAGTTTGAAGCAGCAGTAGGATTGGGAGGTATGTTCATATTCATATTGTGGGTCCGCAGTCTTGTTCACTTTTTGTCTTAACCAACATATTATTATTCTTCAGGAAATTTTGCTTCTTTTTAATTATGGTGTTAAAGCATTGAGATTTTCTTGGCAAAATTGTGATTTCAATTTTTTTTATACAACGTAAAATTTGAACCTTGAACTGAACTCCAATATACAGTTCTACAAACAAAAGATTGTTGGACATGATAATAACTTCACGAACACTAAAGGCATGATATGGTTGAACAGTATGGACATGATATGGCTGTCGGTAGAACTGACACAACCTCCAATGCGGTTGAATCTGCCATGGCTGAACTTATGAACAAAGAACAAGAGATAGTTGTGAAAAAAGATAACGGGGAAAGGCATAAATTTTCCTCTCCCAAGTTGTCCCGAAAAGTCATTTAAACACTTTAACTATTTATTGACCTATTACACACCTGTACTATTCAAAAGTGATACTTTTTAGCCTTTACAAATGACGTGGCAAAAATAAAAAAAATGAAAAACAGAATCTGCGTGTGAAAAATATTTAGAGTAAAAAAAATAAATTAAAATACTCATTTTCTGTCTCTCTCCCCTCCGAACAAAACTTTATATCTCACCATTAAATTTTCATTCAAAAGCATCATTATCCTTTTCAAAAATGAAAAATATCACTGTAATTGAATTTCTGGTGGTTTTTTGGTAACGATTTTTGCGGGAAAAATGGAGTTGAGGGGTCCTGAGTTCGCTGTTGGTTTTAGGCGAGAAAGGAGTTGTTTGGTACGGCTTTTTGCCGAAAAAGGGGATGGGAAAGACAAAGCAAGAGGGTCAACTGGTTGTTACCAGTGGGGGGTCGCGATGGTGGTTCTGGACGGAGGTTTTTGTGCGGCAGTAGGAGGAGGAAAGGGATATCGAAGAGGGCATGGTTTTTTTAGGGTCTTGTTTGGTGGTGGGGGTTTCTGGTCGGAGAAGGAGGAAGAGAGGAGGAGTTTATGAGTTTTCGATTATGGGCTTGTCGGTGGTGACTGGACGGAAGTTTCAGGCGAGGTAGTGTCAAAGTGGAGGAGAAGACGATTTTTTATTTATTGAAATTTTTTTGCAAACAAAAGTGTTTTCATGGTCAATTTTTGGTGGCCATTGTTGCTCTGTTTCCATGGCCAATTCTTGGCAGCTACTGCTGCTCTGTTTCCATGGCCGATTCTTGGCAGCCATTGCTGATCTATTTCCATGGCCAAATTTTGGGTTTCGAAAGAAAGAAAATTTCTTTCTTTGCAATTTTAATGAAGAAAATGTAATTATTATAGAATCTTAATAATTAATTAGAGATTGATTAGTATAAAATATAGTTAATAAAAAAACTAATTATTAAAGAAAAGAAAACAAGAAGAATATAAAAAATTATTATGTTTGATGTGGCACTGATGTGGCGCTGATGTAGCAGCAAATTAATACTGTGAGAGTGGTGTTACACTTTGAAGGGATAAAAAGTATCATTTTTGAATAGTATAAATCTGTAATAGGTCATATAAATAGTTAAAGTGTGTAAATGACTTTTTGAGATAATTTCGAAAAAAATTTATCCCTTTTTCCAAAAGATAACATAAAAGTCTCATATTCAACAGTAACCATATTTTTAGAGATGACCCAAAAATCACTTAACTTA
>JAOTQJ010000102.1:22158753-22172786 GCA_025642045.1 Solanum sejunctum
AACTGAATGAGATCTTGAATATATTTATGCTGATTTAAGAACAAACCATGCGCCTGAGAGTGAACTTCTAGCCCCATAAAATATGTGAGATGACCAAGATCTTTAATTTGAAATGTACTATACAACATATTTTGAAGTTTAGTGATCAGCCCTATGTCATTGCCAGTGATGATAATATCATCGACATAAACCAAAAGAAAAATCATACTAGTGCTTGTCTTATGAAAGAAGAGAGATGAATCATATTGACTTTGTATGAAAGAATAGTTGAGAAGAGTGCTGCGAAATTTCTCAAACTAGGCTCGAGGGGCCTACTTCAACCCATATAAAATACGTTTGAGCTTGCAAACTTCATGACGAGCCGTCAATGACATACCAGGTGGAGGTTTCATATAAATCTCTACTTTAAGATCCCTATTTAAGAAGAATTTTTTTACATCCATCTGATATAAAGACCAAGATTTAGAGGCAGCAATAGCTAGAATGATTCTTACTATAGTCATCTTAGCAACTGGTGCAAATGTTTTTTCATAGTCAAGTCCATATTCTTGTTTATTGCCAAGAGCAACCAATTGAGCTTTGTATCAATCTAAAGAACCATCAGATTTGAGCTTTACTGTATAGATCCACTTACTACCAAGTGGCTTAACATTTGCAGGACAAGCAACAATGTCCCAAGTATGGTTGTTCGCAAGTGCTTGAAGTTCTGCTTTCATTGCTTATTGTCAACACTCATGTTTCATAGCCTGTTTGTAATATGTGGGAATCAAAGTAGAAGACAAATAGTAGTCATAGCCACATCGGTTGGAAAATCATACCTATCAGGAGGTGTGTGAATTCTAGAGCTTCTTCGGAGAGGTGGTGGATCATTGGTATTGGTCAGAGCAGGTTCAAATGTCGTAGGAAGATTTGGAGGAACCTCAGTGAGACCTATAGGAGAATCAAATGCAGGAGGAGTTCGTCTATGATAAACATAACCGGGTTTAAATCATTGTATTGGTGTTAATGACTCAGAAAAATACGATAAAACAGAGAAAGAAGGTAAATTCGAAGGCTACTGTATGCTAAAGAAAGGCTAATTTTCAAAAATAATTACATTCCTAGAGACACGAGTTTGTCGAACATGAGAATTATAACAAAGAAAGCCTCTTTGGGTTCCAGCATATCCCAAGAAAGCACATTTAACAAAATGGGCAGCAAGGTTATTTCTTTTATGTGCAGAAAGATGAATAAAACAAACACATCCAAAAATATGCAAATTAGAATAATTTGATGCATGCCCCAAAAGACGAAGATAAGGAGAATTATTGTTCAAGTTGGGAGATGATAATCTATTAATCAAATAAATAGCAGTAGATAAAGCTTCACACCAAAAACAAGAAGGAACACAAGTCTCAATTAGAAGAGTTCGAACAACATCAAGAAGATGACGATTCTTCCTTTCAGCCACACCATTTTGTTGTGGAGTGAAAGGACAAGAACATTGTAATATGATTCCATGAGTTTGAAGAAAAAATTGAAATTCATTAGACATATATTCACCACATGAATCAGATTGCAAGATTTTAATTTTGGCAGAAAATTGTGTTTCAACAAAGCAAGAAATATCTTAAACACAGAGTAAACCTCATTTTTAGATCGATTAAAATATACCCAAGTAAAGTAAGTAAAATCATCAATAAATGTGATAAAATATTTGTAATGTTCTTGAGAAATCACAGGTGGAATTCCCCATACATCCGTATGTATGAGTTCAAAAGATTTGGTGGTGCAAGTTTTATGTAGTGGAAAAGGAAGAGTTTTGCTTTTACCAAGTTTGCAAAATGCACAATCAGCAATATCATTATTAAAAGAAATTAAGTTTTTATTCCTATGTAAACCAGACTAAAACAAGACACGAAATACATGAGAATTGGGATGTCCTAAACGCCTATGCCACAACTTATTATCATATTGAACAGCATTACAAGCAACATAATTTGACACCGGTGAGGAAGAGAAAAACAAAGGAAAGAGACGTCCCACTTTAGGTCCCTTTGTGATCATTTTCCCGGACACTTAATCCTGTACAAGACAACCAAATTTTGAAAATTTAACGGTGTAATTATTGTCAACTAATTGACCGACGGATATGAGATTAGTGGATAGCTTATGAGACACAAAAATAATATTTAAAGTAGCTGAAATATCACCAACAACTATTATAGGTAAGGAATTACCATCAGCAATATGAATATTCAAATTTTCTTTATATTTTTGAACATTAGTAAGAGGTAAGGTAGTGTTTGTCATGTGATTTGAAGCACCAGAATCAAAATACCAAGGCTTAGGAGCAGAATTTTTGTTACCTGAAATGCCCAAAGAAGAAAAGGCAAAAACTATCATTTGTTAGACCATTTCAGGAGTAATAGAAGATTGACCAGGACTAAGAGCATTCGAGGAACCAGCCACCAAGGCATTGTAGGCAGTTTCAGATTTCTTTGGAGGCCGAGTGCGACAATCTTTGATGATATGCCCTGTTTTCTTACAATAATTGCAAAATTTCTTATTACAATCAATAGCAATGTGCCCAAACCTTTTGCAACTAAAGCACTGGACATTAGTCATATCTCTTCCTCCTTTAAACTTCCCTTAAGCAATGTAGGCAGCAAGAATTGAGGCAAAATTTTGAGCTTGCTGCTCCATGACAGCCTATGTGATGAGCCGTTGTTCTTCCCTGAGAAGCTCTCCTCTACAAATATCCAATAAAGGAACTGGATCTCTGTTCATTAGGTTGGACCTGATTGCTTCAAACTCTCTCACTAGCTTTATTAAAAACTAGTCACGTTTGCTTGTCCCATGCATAATTTGGACAACAATGAGTCCTTCAGAAGGCACACTTGCATACACAATATCAGTATACTCTGCCTAAAGATTCCTAAAGGAAGAATAAAGCTCTTGGATTGACATACTCTCTTGACTGAGTTAACTTAACTCAAGTTCCAATTGGAACCTTTTGCTGTGTTGCTTTGTTTGTAAATTTTCTCTAAGTAACCCCACATTTCTCTAGAGGTCTTATAAGGCTTGAGATTGAGAAGGATGGATGGTTCTACACTCCCAAGGATTCAAGACATAATCTGAGCATCCTGCACCTCTCATTTCACATATTTCTCTTCCTCGTTGTCAGGTGCAGGATTTGACCCATCAATATGACTCCATAATTTCTTTCCCTTGACAAAGATCTGAAATTGGAATACCCAAGCAGAATAGTTTTTGCCAATCAATCAAATAAGAAAGTGTTTAGATCTTTCCAAAGACATGATTAAACTAGAAACAAGAACTACGTAATCAAGTCCAAGAAAACTGAATAGATGAACATGAGAAACCAAGAACAAAACGCTAAGATCTCAGAATTCGAGCTTTGATACCATGTCAAAATAAAAGAGAATTTCTGAAAATATTTTTCTTTTATGCTAAAAAAAAAAGTATCTTTCATATATTTTCTTCATCTATTTATACAAGAAAAATGGACAGCCATGTATAATGAACAGAACATGTACATCCATGTGCAGCTGTATAATGGACATGTGCAACAGCTAATGTACAACTGTATAATGGACAACACATGTACAACTATGTGCAACAGCCATGTTTAGCTGTATAAATGACAACATATGTACAACCATGTGCAGATGGACAACACATGTACATCCATGTGCAACAACCATGTTCAGTTGTATAATATACAACATATGTATAACTATGTTGCAACTAATTTCTACCAACTCCTACCAGAAAGAATAATATATTGACAGTATATTGCCCCTGTCTTGGACATCTACTATAGTCTATAAGACTATAATAAAAACGAAGAAAATCATTGGAAACTAAAATCCAAAACCATTTTTTCACCTCCCAAAAAGCAAGAGCAAAAAATATACCACATTTCATAACTTAAAAAATAAACTATTATAGGATATAAAATAATGGCAAAAAGTAATTTATTACAAAGGAAAATAATCATTGACAAAATTAACTAATCGTTTGGACTTTAGATACTCCTTCTGTTTGTTTTTACTTGTCACTATTTAGTTTTACGAGATCAACTTGATTCAAAGTTAAATTGAAGTGGCTAAATTTCATATTTAAAATCTAGAATTTAGATGATTGAAAATTATACAAAAATTGATATAAGTTACAATTCTTCTCATATTAATATGATAAAAAGTACATCTTAAAATATTAGTCAAAGTTCATACAATCTGACTTCAATAAATGAAATAGTAACAAATAAAAATAAACGAAGAAAATATAAAATTCCATATCAAATTTATTCGTAGTTGACTGTTTGCTTATTTTCTTCTTATAAATATGAAGACCCCATAACTTATGAAAGTTAATTTAGAATTATAATTTTAATAAATGAGCAAATCATAATTCATAAACAAGATATTAGAATATTTCAAACATCATATAGATAAATCATATATCTTCACATCCTGTTGCCAAATAAATATTTGTAATAATTTTATATAGATCAATTAATTAGCAATAATAATAACTAATTCTTTTAATATATTTTTTACATTAGTTTTAATACAATATTGTTTACTTAAATTTTAATTTATTACAATCAGCTATATACAAAAAGGACTCTAATCGTACGGCTAAAAGCACATAAGATGAGTAAGCGGGACCCATCCACGTGTTTGTGTATCATTGTTATTATAATCACCATTTCACATAACACACCTCATTACGCCTCTCTGTCTGATTTTTGGAAGAAATTCAAAAACCCAAAATGCCACCTCTCTGTGGAAGATGACTTTTTTCTTATAGAACTTTGATGGGTGTGTGTATACAGTGAAAGGTGAATAAAATCAGCTATGAAAGGAGGCGTCTTTTCGGCGCCTGGTGATTACATCTACTTCAAGTCTCAAGTTCCTCTTCACAAGATCCCTGTAAGTGATGATTCCATCAGTTTTTTGATTTGGGGTTTCTTTGATTTTGCTTTATCTCAACTGGGTGCTCTCTTTTTTCTATTTGATTGTGTTTTGCTTGTTTTCTTGAATTGAATCTGATTATATGATCATGTAGTGATTTGCTCAATTGGTGATAGTTCTGAGCTTGTTTGTGATGATGATCTATCATGTGTGTTCCTGTTTTGCTTGTGGCAAATGAGTATCACATGTAAATTAGTATGATATCTGTTGTTTATAGGAAACATCAGGTGTGTTCGTTGTGATTACTGATAAAGGACCGAGTTTTTGCTCCTGAAAGATCAACTGAATTGCTTCAAGTTGCTTAAAGTTATCATTTTTAACTATGGAACAACTTTGTCTTGAATTAATGTTTTGGTAATTGAGTGCTAACTTTATCAAATTCTCTTTTGACATATGTGAGTTTCCATTTAGTTCCTCTCAATAAAATTTGCTCTTTTCTAGAATTCTTGCAAATATTGTTATCGTGTCGTTGGTCTGATTAGTTTGTATATGAATAATGTTGGAGTGTGGATGTGTTCTCCATCCAAGCCGAAAAACTTCTGGTACTAATAACAATGGAATGGGAAATCTATGTTTTTATATTTAGATTTTTTTTCCTAAACATTTGGGTCCTGGAATTCACTCTACTCTTTATGCTTATACCTTGCTAGTTGAAGAGACTACTTTCCTTTTCTAGATGAAGAAAGGGCTACTTTCTTTTTTGTAAGGACCGGGCAATTGTTATAAAGATTGTGTTCACTTCTATGCATTTGACTTTGCTGCTTGTTTCAACTAGTGAAAATGTGATCCTGTTTTCCATGAGCTCAATGACATCTAGTTTTGAATGTGAATCTCATTCACAAACAAATTAAGCTATTTTGGTGACTGACATTTTTTATTTAGGTAATAGAGATGTATATATGGACTCTTTGCCTCCTTGTTAGATGTGCTATTATCCTTAACACTTCGATCTGTTGTGCAGATAGGATCAAAGCAGTGGCGATACTATGATTTTGGCCCGAAAGTAGTTCCACCACTTATTTGTCTCCCTGGCATAGCCGGAACCGCTGATGTATATTACAAACAGATAATGTCATTATCTATGAAGGTAGTGAGGAAAACTCTTGATTATTTGCTTGCTTTGTCTAGTTATGGCTGAATTTTTGTGTATCTGCTTTGAGATTGATAATGATAGTGAAGAACAGGCCATATATGTGGTTGTAATCACTTCATCCATTCATAAATATATATTTAAACTTGCATCCATTATGTCTTCCCCGTCTTACTTACTACGGTAACTTCCAAAATTAGTTAAAGGCACCGATAAGAGTCGCCAAATGATTAGAATTGTGTCAGAACCTATGTTGCTTGGACTCTCTAAAAATTGTTGTTGCACCTGTTAGATCCTCTAAAAATGCACTTCTTTCAGAGGATGCAACATGCATCCCGTAATATTTTTGAAAAGTTTGAGCAACATAGACTAGAGCAAATAGGCACTTTAGTAGTGCCTAAAACTTATTCACAATCTATCATCAAGCAGATGGAAGGAAAATACTGATGATATCTATGATTGGGATCATTACTTGAAGGTATCACCTGAGAATGAATTTGTTTTTTTTACTCTCTCCTTTTTTAATTAAATCTTACTTAAGTATGAGTTTCCAAATTGGGATGTAGATTTAACAACAGAGGAACTGTCAATACATCAATTATTTGATTGATCTCTCGGCTCTATGTGAGAAGAATTCAACAGCAAATGAAAATTTATATCTCAATGGAAGTGCCCTTGATAAGAATAGGAAAATATGTTCCAATAAAAGCTCGGTGATGTATCAAGTGGTTATAGGTGATAACTACTGCAATGTATGAATGTAACAGAAGTTTTCCTTTAATGATTTTTCTGGTCAAACTAAGATCTGAGAAAGCACTGGACTGCACTGAATCTTGGAAAATTGATAATTCTCGTCCTATTGGCTTGCCCTCTCTACTACATGGTCAAATATCATGTTAAGCGATGACATAAAGCAAAATAGAATTTCCAATTTTCTAAATGACGTTGGAACTTTTTGCAACATAATTTTCAGGATTTAAACTAAAAGACAATTTTCATAAATAGGGGCTGAAAGGTTCTCTTTGCATGTCACAATATATGCAGATATGTCTCTTCCCACGATATATAGCTACTGGATATTTTTTCTACAAGACAATCCCCAAGAGGGAAGCTAATATTTTCTGGTTTTACTTTCTCAGGGTTACCGTGTAATTTCTGTTGATATTCCGCGTGCATGGAACAACCATGAGTGGATTCAAGCATTTGAGAAGTTTCTAGATGCTATTGATGTTCATCATGTATGTTCCCTTTATGTCAGTGCTTACTTGATGGCTACAAGGGGTGTATGTGGGGCGGTTTGGTTCAGTTTTTATCAAAACCAAACCATCTATATCAGTTCTCTTGTTTTTTTGTCACATGAATACTATTTCAATCTTAACTTTTGGAGTTAAAAATAGAGTTTTAATAAATCAATATTGTGTAGTAGTAATTTCACATTAGGGATCAAGTTTTAGCAAATCAATATATGTTTAATAAATTAACTATATACTTGTTCGGACTTTGTTATTTCAATCTTAATTTTCGGTTTGGTTTGTGCACCCTACAACATAATACTAAGCATGTAGTGATACCAAGCACATTGGGGATCCAAGGTAAAAGCAATAAAAGTAAGAAACAATAATAATAGAAAAATAAAGATAGACGGATTTAAGAACGAGTTCTTAAATACAATGCGGATAAATAAATTCAATAAATCTAGAATTTTAGGATATGCTTTAAGTCGTAAATTTATTCCTAACAACAACAATTAACCTAACAGAACTAATCACCTTTGATAGAGAATTAATCAAGAAAGTAAGTAATGGAGTGCATCCCCCTTAGGATTAAAGAAAACAACATTAGACAAAGACTTGTCACCTTTCTTGAATACCTAAAAGTAACCTAGGTTGATTCTTGAAGGTTGGAGAATAAATCCAAGAGCACTCACGTGTCCTATTAATTCAATTGATAATACAACAACAAACCTAATGAAAATCCCATAAATAAGGTCTAGGGAGGGTAGAATGTACGAGGATCTTACCACTACATCATGGAGATAGAGAGGCTGTCTCCGAAAGATCGTTAGCTCAAGTGCAACCAATCCCAATATAAAGAAGAAGACAATGAAGAAAATCAAAATAGGAAACAATTCAAAAGTAACCAAAACAACAATATAATCATATAATAATCGAAATGCCATAAACGATATACTAGGGTATATTATTATTAATAAACAATAATAAACAATGATTAACTAACAAGCCAAAACTCTAATAATACAACTGATACCATCACAAACACTAGCCCTAAGTTATTTGGACTCTTCACTTTCGATGCTGCACGTGTGTCGACACGACAGGGGTGTGGGATGCATACCCAATCTGATCAATTGGTTTTGGATATTTTGACCAAATTTTAGAGAGAAATTTTGGGCAGATTCGACAATTTTTTAAATCAAAACAAAAACTAAAGTAAGATTGAAGAAAATGAAATACCTTGTATATATAATTTTTTCTACTCCTTTCTTTCCTTTTATCTCCTTCCATGATTCTCCTCTTGATCAATATTTTCTCGTCAAATTTTTCACATAATCTCTTAATTTAGGTATTATAACTCTGTTTTTCGATATTTGAATTAATTTTGGCCGAATCCCTGCACCCGTATCCATATATGGATCCATATCTCCGAATCTTAAAATTTAGAGGATTCGACCTCTAGATCCACACTCATATCGAACATCCACACCCAAATCCAAACAACTTAGCACTAGCCACTCTAAGCAAGACAATGCTACACTACCTACTACCATTCTACCCTAATACGAGTCCTCCATACCTTCTCATCTAGGGTTATGCCCTTGGTAAATTGAAGCTGTGTCATATCCTGTCTTATTACCTTTCCGCAATACTACTTTGGCCTATCTCTGCCTCTCCTCCTACCCTCTAGAAACAACTTCTTACACCTTCTTAGTGGTGCGTCTAGACATTTCTCGTCACATGTCTAAACCATCTTAATCTTGCTTCCCTCATTTGGGTTACCAGGAGATCATACTCACTTTATCTCGAATATCTTCAATTCTAATCCTATCACTCCTAGTTTGACCACATATTCACTTAAACACCCTTGTCTCTATAACATGCATCTTTTAGACTTGAGATTTTTTAATTGGCTAACACTCAATCCCGTACAATAAAGTCGGTCTAACCACCACTATGGAGAACTTACCTTTGAGTTTTAGTAGTACCTTTTATCTCAGAAGGCTCCAAAGACTAGGGGCATGCAACACCCTTCCAAAAAGGCTAGGAAATCAAATCCAATACTACTTTGGATAAGAAGTCCTTTAGGAAAAGAAAATAAGTAAAACCTAACTAGAAAAAGAAATTAGGAGACTTTGGCTAAGTAAACTTAAAAAACATGTGAAAACTTTCTAAGAACTAAGGAAACTTTGACCAAGAAAAGAAGTAAAATAATGTCATACTTCTTTCTGAAACTATCCAACAAAATAAGGAAAGAAGTAGCACATGACATGGAATGGCACATGCCCATCATGGTCAAACACACACCTAAACAGGCATGTATGTTAGCTCTCTGAAGCATATATTTTGAGCTCCTCTTTGGCTTGTATTTGACTACATTGTGGCCCCCAATCCTCCTCATCTTGGACTTGGATCATGAAATAAGTGTAGCACTTAGTCAAATCTTCCTCACTAGTCTCGAGCTCTTTTTTCACAATAAATCAGTGTTGTCAAAGATGACTTAACCCCTAAAGCAAGGCACAAAAACAAAACAAGTTGAGTACATTAGCCTTGCTTATGTGCGCTTTGGTATCATCATGAAAGCTCTAAGATAAAATTTTCCTTGCGAATGAGCATTTCCTGGAAATGGTACACTAAACAATTGGTATTTCACTTAATTGTAAAGAAATGCAATTTCTTTGTCCATATAATTGTTGTTTATGCTTATATTTGTTAGTCTTGGACTGAACATGTGTGTGTACACACGCACACACATTTGTGCTTTTTTTTCTATTTGCACCTTTTTTCATTATAGCTCATGCTTTATTTGCATTTGCAATTAAAGCCCCAACGGACATTAGAGCTTTTTTGCGTTCCTTTCGCTTTTGATAACATTGCAATAAACATTTTCTTGATCTCACGTTGAAGTTCATCAACCTTGTCTTGCATCTCCTTAGCCTACAAAGCTTAATCCACATCGTTTTTTGGAGTTATGCCTCCATGGATGTTATCATGTAATGTCTGCAATCTGACTTGTCTTATTTATCTAGAAGACAAGTAATTTAGAATTAGTAAGATGCACCTATTGACTTTCTTGATTTGTGTATGCATTTGGATCGAGTATGCAAAGAAGTGCATATAAAGGACTTGGATAAATTTGTTTTTTTATGACCAGTCACTTGTTTGGTATTGGTTTGATCATGGTGTTGAATCTTGCATTTCCAGTGGTTTGTTCTGAATAAAAGCAGAGATAAATTTTGTAAAGATAAATGAAGTAACTGATGTATTAAACTTGTCCCCCGGCAGATTCATCTCTATGGAACAGCCCTTGGAGGCTTCTTAGCACAACTTTTTGCTCAGCATCGTCCCCGCCGTGTTAGGTCCTTGATACTTTCAAATACATTTGTGGAAACCACTAGTTTCTCAGCTTCAATGCCTTGGGCTCCCATGTAAGTTTTCATTTTATTTATTTTGCATATCATAAGAGCTGCTTAAATTGCTGTTATAGCTTATATATGACTGATCAGCATCAATAATTACAACTTCTGCATCTATTTAATAAGCTATAGGTGATCTAATATCTTTCGTATATGCACCACATCATTATTCTTGCATCTCATTGCTTTTAGGATTTTAGGTGTGTAGCCCTTGATATTTTAAAAAGATGTTTTTCTTTCTATTGTTGGCTTCCTACTGCAGTGTTGGTTGGGCTCCATCTTTTATACTGAAACGGCATGTGCTAAGTGGAATTCGTGATAGTCCCCAGGAGCCCTTTATTGCAGACTCCGTAGATTTCGTTGTTTCTCAGGTAATGTTAAGCTCATTTTTTTGGTTATATCACAGCCATTTTATGTCATCTTACCACAAATTGTTTGATTTATGTCTTCAGAAAGCAGCCGTTTGCAGTATATTGACCTTTTTATTATAATATATGCTGTTTATTGTAGTTGTATGGTATTCCATTTCTCCTCTTTTTTGGAACAATATCAAAAGAAGCGCTAGAAACATGTTAAATACTTTTGAGACAATGTAGCCTTCTCTTTTTTCACAAAAATGTTTTTTTACCTCTTTTCATTTTTAATGATGTGGTACCTGACTATGAAAGTGTTGCCCGAAATGATCCAAGTGGTGAATTCATTAACTTAAGAGACGAGGATGATAATTTAGATGATGGGGTAGGATTTCATGATGAATTTGAATTAGATGAAGATGATGATAATGAGGATGAATGAAACAAGTGACAGTGAACAGAGTAGAAGTGCTCCAATCTCTTCAAACAAGAGAGTTAGAGTGACTAAACATCGTATAAAGTTTATTTTATTACCATTAGATTTTATATCTTGCAAACAAAGTTTTAGATTTTAGATCTCACCAATTTCATATTTCTATTTTAGCTCTGCACTTTGTTTTAATAGTTCTTCAGGTTATTTGTCCAGAATATCAATTGGATGAGATTTTCCATTACATCCTGTCAGATGGTGTCATTTTTGCTATGTTCTGAGTTGATCTGGTTCATGTAGCATTCTTGCTTTCTTTGATTATCTGGAACTTGGATTTTTAGCTCAAGCTGCCTAAAATATACTACTATTTTTCACCATGAGATGCTTGTCTTAAAATGCTACTCTTGTATATTTGTTGTATGTTTCATTGCTCTACCCTGTTCAAAGTGTAACTGGTCTTAGTTTTTCGTTTTCGGTAGTCCTCTAATTTTGTTACCCCTAAAATTGTCCATTTTCTTTCAGTTCTACTAATAAACTAGACCATTGGCTAGTCACCATGTTTCTTGTAGCAATTTGCTTAGAGAAAAAGTTGACTCACTTATTCTCATCACTCGTGAATTCTATTTGGATGCAGGTTGAGACACTCTCGAGAGAAGACTTAGCATCCAGATTGACATTAACAGCTGATGCTGCATCAGTTGGACCTCTTGTTCTTCCAGATTCTTCCATCACTTTAATGGATGTATGTATAATCTGCAAATTTGTTTGTTGAATTTCAGTGGATGCGTTAGTCAACATGCCTCAATCTCATTAATTTGGTTTCATAAGCATATTGACTATGAGGCTACACAAATATATTTTAACTACATCATACTGTTACTCTGTTAGTACACCATGTGCTTATTTATATCTTTCCTCTCTTGGAATGTTGGGACATTAAATCACTCTAGTTAATTGGATACAACTGCATTCTGTTACTCTTGGGATGATACTTGTCTTTTTTTACTTTCCCCGTGACTGACTTATTTCAAAAGTCATGATAACCAAGATGATCATTTCTTGCTTTAAAACAGACCACTGAGTATAAACTTCGACATTGGGAAGTCTAGCTCTTCGACAGTTTCTTTCTTACAAAAGTCACTAAAATAGAAAGTATTTGATTGGCTGATTCCTATTTATTGTAATTTTTTCTGTGTGAAGACAAATGACTATTGTGCAACCCCTCAAGCACTCAAAGATCAAGTGTGTGAAAGGTATCCTGGCGCGAGAAGAGCATACTTGAAAAGTGGTGGTGATTTTCCATTTCTTTCACGGCCTGATGAAGTGAATCTTCATCTTCAGGTATAACCTACTTCTTGTTACTTGTAAAGATCATTTTCAGTTCTTCTTTCTTCTTTTCTCATTTTAGATTTTAGGTCTACTAATCTGCCCGTAGTTCTTCAAGGCTGAATAATTTATGAAAAAGAACAATATATTGCAACTAATTACTTGGTTGTATTTTCATTTGAACAGCTGCACCTGAGACGTGTTGGTGTTGAAGCTCGATCTGACTTGGTCCCCGGTGTTCCAAAGGATGGTAGTGGTGGAAGTTCTAAGGAGCCAAACGATGGAAGAAAGGATGCTGATGATTCATCAGAAAATGATAAAAGAGACTCGGGAACTCCTTCTGCTTCAGAAAGTGCGGACCCTCCCTTGGCTCCAGAAGCTACTGGTTCTCATGATTTAGACAACCAACTCCTTAAGATGGCCCAACTCTCAGACGACACAGGTGAATCTGTCACACCTCCTTTACAAAATGCATTTTTCTGTGACAAGCAGGACTTACTAGTCTCGAGAGTTCTTCTAAACATCACATGTGAGTTTTTTATTCGTAATATGCTTCCCATTTACTTGGGCAACTGTACATTAACTGGAAATGTAGCTGCAATGTAGACACTTGATGGGAGAGAATTTTTGTCCTTCACTTTCTTTTTGTACATTATGGGTTGGGTAAGTGTCATTGCAAAGACACTATGAAATTGAAGACTCAAGTTTGTGCTGGGAAATCTTTATATATCATGTCAGTTGTAAATCTTTCATTGTCCCAGAATGTTGGGTTTGAGAATCTTATGCAAAATGATATTTGTTTCAGCAAATATTAAGTTTGGGAATTGGGAATCTTCCTTTTTCTTTTGTTTGATGGATAGAGATTTTGCAGAAACTGGTAACTTTTCTGGAAAGTTTCTGAACTCAGTGAATCAGAATTTGAAAAAAATGAAGAATTCTTCAGCATGGTTACTTGTTACAGTAGCAGCAGAACTAGTGAATAAGTTTCAGGTTCATTGGAAACAACTGTAAAATGTAGTTTAGAGCATGTTGTGTTTTAAAAAATCCCCTAGATAAGTACAAATAACAGATTTTGAATCGAGTAAATTAGCTAGCATTTGGCCATAAATTTTGGAAATTTTAGACGGGATGTGGTGGAATTTCGAGTTTGAACTCATTAGATTCAAACTCCAGGTTTGGCTACATTTTGCTAAGATTCCAT
>JAOTQJ010000102.1:22222689-22242737 GCA_025642045.1 Solanum sejunctum
TATATTATTTTTAGTAGATAGATAAGTAATAAGTTATTAATGTATCAAATTAATATAATGTTTAGTTGATATTTTAGAAACTTAAATAATACAATACAAGTTATAAGAAATTACCTTTTAGTGTGGCTCAATTGTTTAGACTTGAGACTCTCGATGTTAGAAATTGTAAGTTTGAAACTCTTTTATACATAAATAACAAATTCATACATTATTAATACCATATAAGTCTATAACCTACAAATGACCTCATATTTTATTACATTTTTTAAACGATGACAAATTCATCAACCAAATGACATCATACTTTATTTGATTATATTTTTTAATTATGACAAATAAAAATATATAATGATATTTTTTCAAATATAAAATAATAATATACTCGGTGAAATTTCACAAGTAGGTATGCAAAAAGTAAAATGTACATAAATTTTATCACTATCTCATAGATATAGTAATACTATTTTCAGAAGACCCTCAATTCAAAAATATCATGCTCAAAAAGTAAAAAATACTAAATATAAAAAAAATAATTAAAATATGAAGCAAATAATAATATATAAATATTATTATTTTTTAAATATAATATTATGAGTTAGAAAAAGGTGTTTTCTTGTACAAAGAAAAATACGGATCTTTGGACGGTCGACCCGGATGAACCACCCGAAAAATGATGAAATCGTTCGGGTCATAATCATAGCGTCGGAGACAATTCAACTTCGGGCCTTTCAACAGTCAACGTACGAAAATTCTCATTCTCTCTCCGGATTGTTAAACCACTGAGAATTTCCATTTCCAACTTCAATTACAACGATCTCCGTGATCGATCAATTATTTAAAGGCCACACACAGAGAGAGAGAGAGAGAGAGAGAGAGAGAGAGAGGGGAGAATTGGAATATATCTCTTTTCTTTTGGTGGAAAAATCAATCATGTCGATGTCTGATTCCGATACATCGTCGCAGGGAAGCGATTGCAAAAACTTCCGGCAAGTTATACGTGACAGTGAGTATTGTAAAATCGTATTTTTTCTTCAAAATGCATGTAATTAGCCTCTGGTGTAGCTATTAGGGCATTAATCAATCTGTTAGCAGAATTGAAATGTGCCTTCCTTGATCCAGCCTGGTTAATTGTGCTTTTTGTTACTTTCAAACAAATTGTGTTGTAATGAGATGTGATTGAATAAAGTAGACTAGATATAAAGGATTAATAAGCCCAACCTAGACTAGCTTGGGATTGTTGGATAGTTGCTTGATTGATTGGTGCTAATTTTCTGTAGGTTCATTTGAGAATTACAACAACAACGATATACCCAGTGTAATCTCATAAGTGGGGTTTTGGGGAGTCTGGTGTGTATGTAGTCATACTCTTACCCCCTACCTTGTGTGAAGATAGAGACGTTCGCTTGAGAATTATTATCTAGTAACCTCATTATAGGAGTCCTTGATTCTTTTATCTTTTTTGGTGGAAGATAAAATGTTTAAATGGTTTGGACTGAAATCAAGTCATCAGGTTATATTCACTATCTGTGGCCTAAAATTAGGTGCACGTTGCATTTTTTAGTCCTTCCACAGAGTGAACTTGGTATTGAGTGGAGAATCCTTCTGCAGACTAAAGCTTGGTATTTAATTGGAGAAGGGTGGAGAGTTGGGATGCCTATTACCCCTCAAGCTTTGAACTGTGTAGTCACTATCCCACGCGAATTTCTTGGTTACTAAAAGTTATCTTCGTTGTTATCTACCGGGTTCACCTTGAAGTCTCATAGTAAAGTAAGATTTTGTACTGCTTTTAGGTGGTAGTCTTATAAAAGGGGCCCGGGGTTTATGGTGTTGGATTTGAGTTCTGGAGCTTATGGAAAATTAATTGTTGCATAATATTTTGGGAAGCATATGAACCTCAGTATATTTGGTGTTGAGTCTCCTTTCCTGGAAAATGGCTAAGAGTTTTCTTGTTTATGTGTAAATTCCTCCCAGTCAACTTTTGCAACTATTATATTCCACTATTTTGAGCATCGTCTACTGTAACTTAGCTTGGCTGTTCACTGTAGTAAAATCATAAGAATGAAACTTTCTGTTCTAGTGTATAGTAAGAAATTTTGGAGTACTTGTGACTAATGTAACAGAGAAATACTTACTCTGCAAATTCTATGAAACACTAACTGGACTTTTATCATTCATAGTAAGAGCCTAAGAGGTCAACTATTTTGGATTAACTTAAAAAAGTGTTGGATGCTCTCTGCTGATGGTTGGCAACTCATAAACTGACTCTGCAACTACATATGGATATGTAACCACCTCAACTAGAAACGATTAGTGAAAATGATTGAAACTATCTAAATGCGTCAACAGAGGATTTTTTTGAAAATCAATAAACCTAAAACCAACAATATTCTACACACCATAACATTCACAACCTCTTGAGTTAGAACTAAATTTTGGATGAAGTGTCTTGTCAGAGCAGTTTCTGACATGGGATTTAAAGGAAGTAATGGTCAGCTTACGTGTGGAGATGTGGAAGTTAAACTCTGGGCATTTTATTCACAAGAATGGGGCTGCTGTAGATGTTATATGAAGTCTTCTTTAAGAAATGCAAAAAGAGGCTCTTTTTATTTGGGGTTAGGCTAATGGAGGATATTTTTTTTGATAAAATAAGGTATACTGGGGCTAATAGAGGATATTAATTTTTGATAAGATAAGATATAATGGGGCTATTAGAGGGCATAAAACGGGAGATATTATATTATCAATTAGGGCCACACAAAGAGGTGTCATTGCGCTAAATGGTTATTACTTGTTAGTCTTAACAAACCGAGATAACGTTGCAAATTTGGAATTGCATATTTTTTGTTAGGTGTTGATTAATTCAGGATATATGGGCTTTACTGGCATTGTATTCCTTTTGCAATGCGGTAGGCTATTTTTTGAAATTGGTAATTATAATATATTTTGAAATGCGGTAGATTATTCTTTTCAATAACATTATCTCTGGATCATAATTCTTCAAATCATACTTCTGGGGCACTTTAATCCTTATACAATGTTGATTTTTATCCTTGGATAAACAACTTCATGGCATAAGATAATTTCTAAATATGTTATATTTTTACTATGGAGCATAAAAATTGCAATAAACACTCAACTCTCTAATGCATTTTTTAATGTGATGCCTTATTTTAGATCAAATAACTTCCCTGTTTCGGAGTTCTAGCTTTCGGTGCAAGTTTGTTCTACCTTGTTAATTCTTAGACATTCTGTAGTGCCTTAGGCAGGATATCTTTAGGCCCAAGACAGTATTTGTGATCATCGAGAGCACACTTGATTTTACCCCTTTGGAAGCCCCAACAAATTTAGGACTTAAGAACTATTATTAAGCCGTCGAAACCAAGCTTGAAACCTTTTTTCCTTTTTTATCCTATTGACCTTGGGCTCTAAATTTCTTTGATAATGTAAGAGTAATTTTATTGGTATTAGCATCAAGAAGGTAAGGCATAGAGTACTAAAGTAGCAGAATGTTCAATTTTCTCTATTGACTCAAAGTGTCCAAAAAATTCTGAAACTGTGACATGCTTTCTGATGTGTTTCCTTTGCACCATACATATAAGTTCTGTAATAATTTAAAGTTGACAGCAGAATATGCTCAGCCCCCTCTTCAAAAAATCTCCTCCTTTTCAAGGCACACAGTCCGGATGATGCACACAGTGATAGTCTTCCCGGATCTGCTATCTACTCTCTTTCTGTCCCAACATAATTCAAGTTGCTTAACATCTTGCATCATTACCCAGCTTGCTCCAAACAGTTTGATAATTAGAGACCAAATTTGCTAAGTGTAGTTGCACTGTAAGAATAAATGGCTGCTCCACGCTGAAGAATTACTGCAAAGAAAGCGCATCTTTTACATAATGAAATATCTCTCTTCTGTTATTTATTCAAGACACACACCTTTTATTGCTACCAAAGCAAAATATGGAAGTAGGTGGAACAGTGGATCTCCAAAATCAATTTCTAAGGCCATTCCTTCTCCTAACTACCCTACTGCTTCAGGACTACTTATACAACTAATATAAAAAGATTCAGACTTGCTAGGCAACCAAGCCTGGGAATCTCTCCCTTTTTCATCTAGCACGACATGTTGCAAAATTCCAGCATAATCTAGAATTTGAAATCAGAGCTGGCTTGAATATGTGCCAGAGGTGGCTCTACTGAATGGGGTTACATTCTGTTCAACCATCTAGAATTTTAAGTCAACATGTGTGGGGTTCTATTACTTTCTGTAGTCAAATGTCACTTGTTATTTTGTTAACCAGAGTTGGAGGCAAGACCGCAAGAGTACTTGTAGAAACCAAATTAAGGTAGGCCATAGAAAAGAATATGGAATTGTGGCTAGTGTTCTTTTTCCTAACTTTTGGGAGGGGAGGGAGGGAGGGAGGGGGAGATAACTGCCTAGCAATGGCATGAGCTCATTGGCCATTAATCCAAAGATAGGAGAAAACAAACAATTGCTTGACATAATGAGGTCAAAAGGATGCCCATTTAAGGAATTTGAAAATCATCACACACCTTTTTCCCCTTCAAAAGCATCCTGAAAGTTTCCCTTAAGGCAACACTTGAACAAACAAGCAGTCAATTAACTAGCCTAAATTTCAAACTAGTTCAGATCGGCTATATGAATTCTTTATATCCACTTCTTTTTGGATAACCAAGAAATCCGTCTGTGACCCGCTCTTTAGACCAATCACAACCTTCTAAACTCGGTGGACAATGGGTCCGCCCCTGTACCTTTCTCTACTTAAATATACCAGGCTTCACCTTGCATGGCGTGGGGCTTGAACCTGTGGCCTCTGTCATAAATCCTCCACCCACCCTTTCTATCCATTTTGGTGCTTATTTTTCCTATGTTGTACTAAGATTCTAAGGAAATGTCATAGACTTGTCTCCCTAGGAATAGGCAAGTGAGGTTGCTATACTGACAAGAACACTATCTCCAATCAACAGGTTGGGAGTTTAATCAACATGTAAGCGAAGTTGGAGGGACCAGTATTGACTGCATACGAGGTTGGGAGGATGGTGTTTTGCCATATAAAAGGAAGATTGGCCCCCCAAAGTTAGCTTAGTTGGCAAAGGTTAACGGACTTATGTCTTAGGTCACAAGTTCGAGCCCTGTGCCAAGCCAATTAAATTCAGTATTTAAGTGGAGAAGGGAAGAAGGATAAACCCATCATTCCTAAGTTTTGAAGGTTGTGGTTGGACCAAAGAATTGGCTCTAGACCTATTTATGTTAATTAACAAAAATAAGAAGAAGAAACATTGAAACCTTGTTTGTTTGATTGTTTAGCTCAACACTCTTAATTGAAATGTGTAACTGCTTCACCAAGTTCCTATTTTCATCTACAAGAGTATTATCGAAAAATGTTTCCAACAAAACAAAATCATTGAAATATGAATAAGCTTAAGATGAGTGGCTCCAAGAGGAATTTGTCAATATTTATGCTGGAATATAGATTGTTTTCTTAAAATATTTTGATTAATTATGATGTTTGTAAATTGATCGCAAATGAAAAACTAGTGAATTTAGTTTGCAATGATGGGAAAAGGGTTCTTTATATATAGAGTTACTTGCTTCCCTCCCTTTTGTTTTCGTGACTGCATATCGCTGATTAATGCACCTCAGGATCTGCTATAAAACTCAACATTTAATTGTTTTGTACTATTTTTACGGATGGAGCTCTAGTTGCACTAATGCAACCTTGTCTTGTACTTATGAGAAATACATGATATATTATGTGTTTGTTTGGAGTTACAATGATCTCAAGTTTTTCTGCCATCACTTATTTTCACTTGCAATGAAGTCTGTTCGTTTGATATTCTATTATGATCAACCTATTCCAACCATTTCCTTCTATATTTATAGGATTACTATATGAAATGCTCAGATCTGCCAAGACAAAAGATTCAAAATCAGCATGGAAGGTACAACTATAATCTGTTTCACAATATGAAGCGGCTTTCTGATTGTGAAATTTTGTACTTCAAATTATGTAGTTTTAGATGAAAAGGCTTTTCCTTACCAAATCAACACTATAAAGTCTAAAACTCAAAGCAATTAATCATGTCGCTTATAAGTACTCTTTAGGAACTATTTCCAAAAAGAAAAACATTGGAACTTTGTCTTATGTATAAGATTTCATAGATCTCATCTATGGTACAAATCATATTATTCTGCCATCATGCACCCTCCAACACAATCTGCAGCCTTTGAGGTTTGAAACAATTTGTTTCAATTCCACATGCTGCTACTGTTGCATTTTATGATACGATTACCATTAATTCAGTTTTTTTTTGTTTTGGGTATTATAGTGTATCAGTTAGTTTGACAACAACATACCTAGTGGAATCCCACTAGTGGGTTCTGGGATATTAGTTAGTTTGCATGTTGCAAATTCATAATTGGACAGGTTTACATCGAGATTCTTCAACTTCTGTTTTTTATTATTGCTTTTCATGGATTATTCTTATAAAATTTGCAAGAAGATTATATACCAATTTGGACAAGGTTATGTCCCCATTTGTGTTGAAGTGGCTTGAAATACTTTTATTAAATATCCAGGAAAACAGGTTGATGAAACCCAATAGGTAGCACTTCTACTGACCTAAAATCCTGCAGGTACTCATCATGGATAAACTAACCGTTAAAATAATGTCATATGCATGCAAGATGGCAGACATCACAGAGGAAGGAGTTTCATGTAAGTGTTAAAATACCACTCTTAGGGATATTGATTCTTCTTTAATGACAATGGTGTCTGTGTCAGCTTGTTGACTCTTCGACTATTCCATCGGGTACTTGCTACTTCCTACCAACACAGATACCGGATAACACTGCACACCAATGCTTTGGCTGGTGGGAAGATACCACCTAGTTTTTTCACCTCGGTTTTATACTAGGGATCACATATTTGTCCCTCCCACTTCATTTTAATCAATAGGCCACACGTTTGGTTGTAGCATATATTTATTTCTTAGTGCTATCTTGATTTACTGTGAATCAAGTCATTGATGTTGGTGTATAAATTTAACTATACATGCTTTCAGATGTGATACATACTTAATGTCTCTGTGTAGATTTTCACGTACAAACATAAACTGTACATATCTGTATTAAATAGATGTCTCGCAACATTAGTTGTATCATTGGAATCTGCAGATTGTCTTGTTTTCCTCCTGGGTTGATGTGATCTTAACTTCTCACTAAAAGGTATCCAAATGATGCTGATGGTGCCTCATAATGAATTAATGTGCATAAATGATGTTGGTAGTATCATGTATTGGGTAACATTTCTATTACAGTGTTAATCTTAACCTCTCCAACCTGTTCGTCTTTATGTTACTGAATAGGATATAGTGTTTTTTACTCCGTTTTCTTTCATGCCCTTGTAATTTAGCTGGCTAATTTGCCAGCTCTACCATGCATCTTGGTGCAAAATTATCTTACTAATGATATTTGTCTGGATTATTATCTTTTTCTCTCTTAAGGTGTAAGTGCAATCTATACTCTTTTACTGGTCTCATGGTGACTTTGTCCTTTTCTGTAAAAGATTGGCAAACCTAAAGTAGGGCTGGAGAAGCATGTATTAGTTCCAGAATATATAATAAATTCATATTTCCATCGAATATGGTGGTCAATTAGGAGAAATTTCGTGGTACAACACCACAGCATGTTCCAGTCCTGTGTTTTGTTGGTTACTATTATCTATTGGATGGATGATTGTTGATGAACTTGATCTTGATTGACTGAAATAGCTATTGTTGTCTTCTGGGTTTTCAGCGTGGAAGTGTGGGGGGTTTGTGCATTCACTGGTTACCTCTCTTGTGAGAATGGACTGAACTTAATCTTTAAAAAATTTGTTTACAATGTTTCTGCAGTGGTTGAAGACATATACAAGCGACGGCAGCCGCTCCCATCCATGGATGCGGTATACTTCATCCAACCAACAAAAGAAAAGTACTGAATACTTATTTCTTTGCTCGACTTCCTTGCATAGTTCAATCTTTCAGATCCTTTAGCATTTATAGGTGTATACTTATATGTCTCAAATTATTTTCTTTCCATTTTGCACCCTGAACTTATCTTTTTTCTTTTAAATTGAATGAATATGTTTTTGGTAAATCTCTTTTTCTTTAAAAAAAATTGCTAAGTAGATTCTTCAGCATGGAGGAAATGCTGGCCACCATCAGAAAGGGTTACAACCATGACCCAAACAAAATTTACTAGCTTCCTATCAGTTCCATGGTTTGATCTACATCTTCTGTACATAATTGTTTAAACCAAAAAAGATACAAATACTAAACAATTCCAATTGGATTTATCTTCAAAAGGTCTACCGTTACTTGCTCTCCAGACTGACCACCGAGTACATGAAGGAATCAGTTTCCACCATCTTCTTTGAGTCCTGCCCACGCCCCACTCCCACAGCTTAGGAGGTCAGAAGTATGTTCTAGCACAGACCAGCTTTGGCAGAAATGTTTATGAAGAGTTACAGTTGAGAGGTGTACTTGCAATATAAGAATAGATGATTGTTTGTTTCTCCTGTCAAGTTACAGAGAGTACACATGGGAACTAGTGGCATTCCTTTCTTCTGCAGCACTTCTTGTGTGAGACATGCTTTCCTAATAACTAACCAAGCGAAGCATTTCACCTTGGTAGGTATCAACCCTTTCCATATGCTATTCCAGTAATATTGTCCACCTCCTGTCAATTCCTGCCCCCTCTCCTGTAGGCACCGTTAACTGTGTAAACACCCTCTTTGGTGTGGTTCCAGGTAACTCTATCAGGAACATCTGTAGAAATATTAAATTTATCCAGCATTTCCAATAGGGATGCTACTCTGTCTACTTTTCAATCATCCAAAAACCTCCTAAAGGACAGATTACACCCTTGTGCTGTCCAACAATCACTGATTTGGCTTCAGGGTTATTGCATATAGAGTATTAAGTCTGGAAATGTTTCTCCCAGAGAGCTTTGACTGATCCAAACATCTTTCCAGAAATTGACTTTGATGTCATTCCCCGCCTTTAGAGTCAGTTCTTCCATTGAGTCCCACAGAGCTCTGATGGACCTCCACATTCCCAACCGTATGGCATTGACACAGTATCTGAAACCCATAAGCTCACCATAGTTTGCCACTATCACTTCCTTCTAGAGGGTCCTCTCCTCATTGATATATCTACACACCAATTTCATTAGGAGACCTTCAGCTTGCACAATCTATTCTACTTTCAGTTTGGTGTCCTTCACCATATCATAGGATGATAGAATTTAAATGGGATCACTGAATTTTTTTGAGGTTGCAGTATGTTAAGTTATATTTTTGTTTTAGTATCATGAATTCTGACTCTGATCATTAAGGAGTATATCTCTCTGTATCTTGCCTTTGAGTTTTATTTTTTAAAAATCAGTAATTTTGTCTATGATTCGCTTCATACATAAGTTTTTATTTTTTTGATTTGCACCGCGTGTCCGAGTCTCTTAGAGCCCCGACTAATCCCGGGGGTGCATAGGCCCTCGACAAAGAATTTTCCGCAAATGCACCATGGTTAATTCAGATTTTACCCAGTCCGATGGCCCTCAAAAATTGTTTGCACCCAGTGGGTTTCGATCTTGAGACCTTGAAAGGGAGCAAACCGTCTATTACCACCAGGCCAACCCCTGAGGGTTATATATGTGGAGTATAAAGAAAAACACAGATATTGCAAGTAATTAGTTTAGTACTATCATCAGAAGCCCCATTTATAGCAGAGATTTTACCATTCTGTTTTGGTTCTTCTCCACGAGTGATCCAGGAATTTTCCTATTACTTTTTCAACTTGGCTTTCGATATAGAAGGATCTTTTTATCCTGTCTTGCCTCTACAATCATAGGTTATCGTGATACTACTAGCATAACGTCTGTGAATTTTCAGGAATTTCTGTTGATAATATTATCATTATTATGCTGGCTGTGTTCATCTTAGTAATATCAGCCTTGCTGTGTATTTACATTTAAATATCTATGTGCAGATTCTTTGTCTCTATCCATGCAGAAACTTATCATTAACCTTTTCTTTTATTTGCAGTGTTCTGATGTTTCTATCTGACATGGCTGGGAAATCACCTTTGTATAGAAAGTACGTCCGTTAATATCTTGAGTTCCATTCTGAATGCTTTTTGTCTTGGTCACATATTTTCTTTGACAATTGTGTATTAGTTAACTAACTGCTATTGATAGAAATAATGTATTACCGTGTTTTACACTTGTACCTATGATGCACTAATTCATATTATTGAAAGAAGTAATTGACATTTGTTTTTGGCGCAAAAGGGAAAATGTTCTACATAGGCAGAGGACATTTTGAGAGAAGGGTCATATAACCCCATAATTTTGATCTCTCTGAGAGTCTCCTTTTAACATTGGAGCTTCTGTCTAGACTGAATAAAGATTCTATTAGAACCACCTTGCAGTAATTAAACCTAAAGCTAGATCTGCTCTATGTGAAATTTCACATCATCTTTTGCTGAATGCACACCAACATTGCGAAGGTACATTCCCACCCAATTGCAATTTGAGTGAGAAGACCTCTTTTAGTTATTGCATTCTGAAAACAGACCTTTAAAGTTACCCAGATTTAGACCTCTGTCCAATCTATTCTTCTATATCCTGAAGTCTGATTGTCTGATTGTCAATTCCTTAGATTCCCTTTCCAAATATTTATGGAAGCTTGATTTTATCAAAAGGATAGATGGAACTTAGATATCAGAGTCTGGTTTGCTTTGGGTTTTTTTTTTCCTCCTTCCTTTCTCTCTGATCCTCTACTCTTCTCTATTTCCTTTCAGGGCATTTGTCTTCTTTAGTTCGCCTATTGCTAAAGAGTTGGTTAATCACATTAAGAGGGATTCAAGTGTTTTATCTCGCATTGGTGCCTTGAGAGAAGTTATCATCCTTCTTTTGTGAAATCTTTTCTTGAGCTTATTTTACTCTTTTTTGCTTTCATTGGTGCCACTGTTCTTATTGAGGGCTTTACCATGCAGATGAATTTGGAGTTTTTTGCTATTGACAGTCAGGTATGTGATTATGCATCACTCAAAAAGTAATGAAATTTGTTATTTTCTGCATGGATTCATGTGCTTAATTGGAGAATGTAATTCTGTGAAAAGGGGGCCTTTGCTTTGTTATTGTTGACGCTGCGAGAAGCTGTGAATCATGTTGTATATGCCAAACTTTTTGTCTGTAACCTTCTTTAGTAAGAAGGTATTTTAGTGCAACAGCTCTAAATATGTCTTATTTTTGGCAGAAGATTTTGCCCTGGGGTTGTCTAGAATAGTTGTATATGATGTTGCAAAATGGATTGATCCTCGTTCTTGATATTTTTGAAGAAACAGAAACTAATATCTCACCCAGTTGGATGTCATACCTGAACTTTGTGGTCCTTTCATTATTTGGAGTACAAGGACATGACAATAAAGGAACTTTGTGTAGTGTAACAACGGCTGTCCTCCTTCTTTGGAGTATTCATGTGAAAGGAAGGATCATGACAGGTCTAATTATTTAGTTGATATCCTGACCCTATCATCGTGGCTAGACACTTTTTTCCTCATCCATGCGGTTACTATACATAAACTATCATAAACTCTGTAGCTTTTTAATTGAGAAATCCTCAAGGGCAGCTGGCGCATAGTACATGACAGTGGTTAATGAGCGCACTTTACTATGTCAAACTTTGAACCCCTGACATGCGCCTATCCCAAAATGGCACACTATGTCTCCTACAACTGAACTAAAGCTCTGGACCAGTCTGGAGCTTTTTCCCTAGTCATTCTTCTTATCCACTTCAGTTGTTTCATAGTGAAGTGTGCATCCATATTTGATTAAGTGATGCTTGCATTTCTTACTATTTGTGGGTCATCAGTTGATAACAATCTAATACTGAAGCAACAAATAGACATGAAAAATTAAATAACAAGAGAGATTAACAAGGATAGATCTAGAGATAGAACAGGAGGGGTTTGGGGGGGGGGGGGAGGGATTTAGAAGAAAGAAAAGATAATCTAGCAACCGAAGACTGTTAATTACTAGAATAAATCCGAGGGGGAAAAAGACATGAACTCGTACACTGGATATTCACACATGGATCAATTCAAAATCTAGTTAACCCTACTAAATGGGGAAAGAGGAATATCTATAATAGGGCCAAGGAAATAGATAACAAAGTCTAAAATAACTCTAAATTAGTCCTTTAATACAATTAGACCAAAAATAGAAGTAAAGGACAAACATCCTTTGTCCCCATAAAAGGGGTTCATGGACGTGAACTGATTTTGTAGCTTCTGCCTTGCTCCACGAATTCCTTCGTGGCCACATAGTTTGGGAGGTTTCCCTGTCCTCTTCCTTTGGCTTGTTTGACTTGAAAGCTTGGTTTCACAACCTTTTGTAGGACTCCAAGGTTTTGATATCAACATGGAAACCCTCCTTAGCATGAGCACTAATCCGGAAGTCATCAAAACTCAATAGCTTTAAATGATTCAGCATGGCAATAAAATGCTCACATATCTGCAGTTAAAGAATTGCCATTTAGTTTTGTCAATTCTAGGAATTGCATAGACTTGTTACTTAATCTTTTGCCGTCAAGATAAATGAGAAATGAGATTGATAGAGGTGAACTTGGCCCTTGATGTTGTCCTATAGGTTGATAAGCCATCTCTGTGAGACTTTGTAATTGATTTCACTTCCTAACAATCCCATATTACCATATAGGGTTTTATTACTGATAATGAGAGAGCCCTTGAAGAACTTTATGGAGATGATGAAGGTTCTCGGAATGGTAGTTTGTGTTTGAATATGATGGCTAACCGTATTGCTACAGTTTTTGCATCTTTGCGGGTAAGCATTTAGATCTTGATCTGGAGCTTTCAGCATATAGACGCCCTTGCTAACATTAATTTCTGCAGGAATTTCCTTTGGTGCGCTACCGCGCTGCAAAATCACTTGATCATACCACCATGACGACCTTTCGTGATTTAATTCCTACAAAGCTTGCAGCTGGTGTTTGGAATTATCTTACAAAGTACAAATCGACTCTTCCTCACTTTCCACAGACAGAAACTTGCGAATTGCTTATCGTGGATAGATCAGTAGACCAGGTTTTACCCAACTTTGTTTCCTTCATTTTCCAAGTAGTCTTGTCTATTTTAGTCTTTCGAAAAAAAAGAAAAACAAAGGTAGTCTTGTCTATTTTCATTTCCTTGACATGCTTCTCTATCTCCCTCTGTTTTCAAGATTTCGCCCATTATACACGAGTGGACATATGACGCAATGTGCCATGACTTGTTAAATATGGACGGAAATAAATATGTGCATGAGGTGAGTTGTGTGTTTTGAGTCTCTCTTATAGAAATGCTGTTGAATCTACCATAACAGTGAAATTTTATACAAGGCTAGGTTCCTGGCAAAGCTGGTGGCCCTCCTGAGAAGAAAGATGTTCTTTTGGAGGATCATGATCCTATTTGGTTAGAGCTGCGCCATGCACACATTGCTGATGTAGGTCTTTTGCATAACTAGCTTATTAGTTAAGAACAGGACGTGTTTATGCAATCTCTTACCAGTAATTGGTTTGTCAGGCTAGTGAAAGGTTGCATGAGAAGATGACAAACTTTGTGTCTAAGAATAAAGCTGCACAAATGCATCAAGGTTCAAGGTCAGTCTGCACTTTTTGCAATTTACAAGACCTTTTTTCCAAAAAAATTTCGCTTGAAATATGTGTTTGGAAACGCTTTGTCATGATATGAGTAGAAAATTAATGCAATTTGCAAGACATGTATAGGATGTAAGAATCTGTGTCTGTGATTGTTTCAAACAATTACCTGAGATCTGTTTTCTTGGCCCTTAAGTATGAAAAAGCTTTGCAAGTCTCGTCACATGTGCAAATGAAGTAGTAAAGATGTTATTCCTTTATGGAAGAATCAGTGCGTCAATTATCAGCTACGAGATGCCGTACAAAGCTAAATCCATGGACTTATATTTACAAGTTGGACACGTGTTAGAGTATTCTCATTTACTAGAAAACGTCTTTAGCCATTTATTTATAGATTATAGAACTATTTGCCGCTTGAATTGCCATTTTTTATTTGGGTAAACTGGAAATAACTGCAAGTCTGGACTTAGAGGCACAGCCTTTTTTTTCCCATTCTTTAGATTCTAAACCAGATAGTTATGTTGCTTACTCCACTTTTTTCTCAAAATTGTAGGGACGGTGGTCAATTGTCTACTCGGGATTTGCAAAAGATGGTTCAGGCTTTACCTCAATACAGCGAACAAATTGAAAAGCTCTCCCTCCATGTTGATGTGAGTCTTCTGAAAATTCCAGTTGATGGTTTTGCACTTTGAAGTTTGCTGTTATGTCTACACTTTTGAATGTAAAGCAGCTAAAGATGTTTCTTTATTTGTTATTCTGGTCTAAGTTGCTCGGACTCTTCACTTTTGGTGCCGCACCCGTGTCGACACTACATGGGTGTGGGATCCGTGTCTGATTTGGTCAATCGGCTTCGGGTACTTTGACCAAAATTGATGGGGAAAGATTGGATGGTTTTAATGATTTCTAAAATCAATACAAAAGCTAAGGTGAAATTGAAGAAAATGGAATACTTTTTATATAGAAATTTCTATGTCACGCATTTTCCTTTAATCTCCTTCCAGGATTCTCTTCATGTTCTCTACATAATATCTCATAATTTAGGTTTTATCGATCTATTTTTAATATTTTGATTATTTTTAGGCGAATCCCTGCACCCGTATCCATACATGGGTCCATATCCTCGAATCCTAAAAATTAGATCACGAAGGATCCTACCTCTAGATCTGAACCCATATCGGACACCCGCACCCGAGTCTGAGCAACTTAGATTCCGGTTAAGAGATGCTACTTATGTCATTCATTAAGCCTTATGCTGCTCTTGGCTCTTGCTTGCATTGTAATTTTATTATGTCTATTCTAGTATTGTGGCTAACTGCAGGTCACTCAAATGTGCATGATATTGATTCTTCTTGTGTGCAAGATAGGCTAAACTATAAGAGCTTTTCTGTTGTTCTAGCATTAAAGATAATCTGAGAGGAAGATGATTAAGACTAATAGTCAAATTGCATCTGTCTTATAATTGTTCATGAGAAGACTACAGATATTTGGTTTCTTATTGTCTAACCCAATTGACTACATTTTGGGTTTCTGAAAACGTTAGGATGCTTCCATAATAATTATGTTCTCTAGATTTTCACTAGTCTATACTTTAATTAAAAAAGATCTTCACAAGTCTAAAGAACTTGAGTTTATTTAACATTTCAAAAATCTAAAATAGTTTTCCCTCTGATATATATTATTTTCCAACTATTTTGTTACTAATCTACTTTCATAAAAATGAAAATTAAATTTATTCAGTTTTCGGGCATAATTGAAACTGTCCTAAACAGGATATGAAAAATGGGAGCCAAATATATTTGATCAACGTCTATTCCTTCTAAACAAGTGCCAGAAGAGATGATTTTATCTTCTAAACAATTCTTATTCTTATGTTTCTAAGATGTGAGTCAGTTTTTTTGACTTTGTCTCAATTCCTATATCTAATCAAATTCTTTGTACAAGACAAGTTGGGGGAAAATATATAGGAAACACATTCAGATTTCCCTGACAAGTGTCAGAACAGATGTAATGTAGAGAGGATCCATTTTTTTGGACCCAGGATCTTCAGGTTGGTGAAAATATCCATTGACCTATGGACAAATGCAGGTATTGATGAAGACACTGTAATTTTCTGGTGCTTTGCTTGGATTAACACAATATTTGGTGTAATCTATGATTTTATTTTGGTGGCGAGAGTTTCATTGTGATGGTAACTGGTGAGACGACGCTCTGGGTAGCTGTAGTGTAATCACTTCATTTTGTATGTGTATTGGTGGAATTACTTTTGCAGTCATGCTTAACTGAGTACTTATGTACAATATAGATATTCAATTTCCTATTAATTTAGAGTTTAGTGTATGCCTGTATGGTGCCAAGATCTTTTATTGAAAAAGTCATCAGTGTGTTATGATGACCATTTTTTCCCAATCCAGATTGCCGGGAAGCTAAACAGAATTATCAGGGAGTCGAGTCTAAAAGAAATTGGCCAATTAGAGCAGGACCTTGTTTTTGGAGATGCAGGAACTAAAGATTTGATCAATTTTCTGAGGGTTCATCAGGTAGAAACTGTATAGGTTGTTAAACCTCCTTAATGTCTAGATCTGTTTATCTGAGCAATTAGCTGTGGTCTGCAGGATGTGACACGGGAAAGCAAGTTACGCTTGTTGATGATTTATGCGGCCATTCATCCTGAGAAGTTTGAAAGTGAAAAACTTTCCAAGTTAATGGAGGTCAGTGATTTGTTATTGTCATTTCCAATATCTTGAATCAAACAAGTATCACCTTATATTGGAGATTTTCTTATTCTTGGTTGAACTACTAACAGTAATTCTAAATAATGAGATAGTTACTTCATGTTATGATCTTCTTAGTGGTCGAAAACACAATTTACTGTTTGACTTGAATTCTCATGTGTTGGCATTGTTTTAATTCTGATTACTTTCATGTTAACTTTTCATCTGGAACTACATTGACTTTGAACTTCACTTTAGTACTATCCTGAATGGTAGACAAAGCTGCTCTCATTCTGTGTAGACAATTTTGTATACATGAACACTCACATTTGTATCCCTTTAGTTGGCGCGATTGCCCCAAGATGACATGAATGCCGTGTACAATATGAGATTGCTGGAGGGATCGACAGATAATAAGAAAAGCTCACTGGGACCTTTCTCTCTCAAGTTTGACGTTCACAAGGTACATGATTTGCTATGAAATTGTTTTCGTTCATGATAAGCCCCTTCTGACAGAGATTTCCTTGTTCTATTTTTTATAACAGAAGAAGCATGCCGCTAGAAAAGACCGTACTGATCAAGCATCAACATGGCAGTTGTCTCGTTTTTACCCTATGATAGAGGTATGCTACCTTATCTATGAACTGATGATTCTGATTATGTTTCGGTTATCATGATTCTACATGTAAAGCCAGCAATGTCGAAGGACTTGATAATTTAAGTCCCTTCCATGTTCCCGCCCTCAGATCCGAACACCCACCCCAAAATAACAATAGCCAGGGATAAAGAACAAACTTTGGGCTTTTTAAAGAAAGTGGTACATAGTTAGTTCCCACAGCAAGAATAAAATCTAATATCAGGGTCGCCGTATTCATCATATTGATGAGTTGGGGTGACTCAGAGATCCAAAGATGCTACTTTGAGTTGGTTAACTGATCAAACCTATTCTATTCTTGCAGGAACTTGTTGAAAAACTAAGTAAAGGGGAATTACCAAAGAATGATTATCCCTGTATGAATGATCCAAGTCCAACTTCCCTTGCAACTTCCCAGTCTGCACCAATACAAGCAAATCAAGTTCCAACTCCTCATTCAATGAGATCGAGAAGGACAGCTACATGGGCCCGCCCTCGAAATTCTGATGATGGATATTCTAGGTACACATTATTGCACCTGACCACTATATGTCATGATATCATTTCTGTGCTAGCACTAGGCAATCATTTGAAGGAAGTGTTGATTGAATTCTTTCACACACTGGCAGTGATTCAGTCTTGAGGCATGCATCAAGCGATTTCAAGAAAATGGGTCAACGCATTTTTGTTTTTATAGTTGGTGGAGCCACACGATCAGAGGTGTTATTTTCAGACTTTATACTTTCCATTCGTCATTATGCTTTTCAAAAAGAACAAATTCTACACTTCTCAGTTCAGACTTATATTTGGTTTTCTTGGTAACATGTCAATGTTTTAGCTTTACATGTCATATATGTTAATCTCAAAGTCATTTTCCTTTGTATGTTTCAGTTGCGGGCTTGTCATAAGTTATCTACGAAGCTGAAGAGAGAAGTAATTCTTGGTTCATCCAGCATCGATGACCCTCCACAATTCATTACGGTATGGCACTTCTCTACTTTCTTCCCTATCTCTTTTTTTCTTTTTTCATTTGGGGTGCCATTATAAAAGAGGTCTATGAATAATTATTACTAACTGTAATTAATTAATTTTTTCATTATAACTGTAATTAATTTCTTAAGTTGGTAATGATAGTTTTTTTTATTTAATACGTTATTGCCTTCTAAGAAATGGAGCTTTCCCGTTGTCGTTCTATTGATAATTGAAAACCCTTCTTGAGAATGTCCAATAAAGCTTGTCCTTTTCTGGATCTTGTTTTACATTTTTTGCATATATGCTTCTGTTTGCATTATTTTGGACCACAAACAATTATTTTGTAGGAAAAGCCGAGCATCTTAAAACATTTGAACTCCATGATTTGTTAGTTGGAGAACTAGTTGTATAGCTTTAGGGTGTATTCGGTATGGAGGAAAATGTTTTCGATTTTTTTCATGTTTGGATGGTCAAAATTTGTGAAAATTATTTTTTTGGAAAATAAATTCCTTTAGAATGAGGAAAATGACTTCCCTGCTAGAAGTGGAGAAATTAGTTCCACAGATAACATTCTGCATTAATGTGTCTTCCACACTCTTCGAGATACCCCCTCCTTTCCCCTATCTCCCTCACCCACGCCCTTACCTTCACACCCCCACCTCTCATAGTGTTTCTCTATAGATTATATACAAACGTAAGAAACACATTTACAAAAAAATTTGTCATGGAAAACATTTTTCTATATACTGTACACTGGCCTACTTAGCATACCTTTCCTACTAGTTCTATATGCTGGAGGGCTGATAGATTTCAGTGTATAGTTGGGGACGTAAATGCTCACACTGACTTGTGATGGTTGATTTTGTTGCAGAAATTAAAGCTCCTGACTGCAGATGAACTCTCGTTGGATGATTTGCAGATCTAGAAACAAATTACCAGGAAGATGGAAGGCAGAATCTCTTTTATCCCAGGCCAGCATTCCAATTGTATACCAAACCTACGTTGATTCATTTCAATTTTTGACTGTCTTTTGGGTAGATATCTGGTACATTGAAAAGTTAAGTGCAAAGTTGGTGGAACATTCAGGAATGTTAATGTCAATGTGCCAAAAAACTGGGGTTTGGTTGTGTTGTATCATTTTTATAGGTCCCATTCAAGACTGCTATTGTGTGTATAATGTAATTTCTGTTAATGTAGAGGCCCCATTTGGAAGAAACATTCTATACCTTTTTTTAGGATTTATTTTTACAAAATTTCCGCCCTCCTTTTTCTACGTACAATATCTGTTGTGAAAGCATTCCCCAGGATTCACATCGTTAACTTCTTTTCCTACTTAATCATGCTCTAATGTTGATTTTAGGATGCATAATGTCTGGTTTACTATGAATACGTGACATCCAGCTTTGTATCAGACAAAGTACACAGAAACTCTTAAACCCTGAAGGCCAAACATGAAAAATCTCAGTTAAACTTATGACCTGTTTTGCCAAGATTTTAAAATCTGCTTTTTACAAGTGTTTTTCTTGTAAAGTAGCGGTTTGTTCTCCAGTTCGAGTTACCCAGTCATGAAGATTGAGGATCTTTAGTTGTTCGGATGATAAGCACACTTCACCAATAACCCGAAGATTGTAGATTCAAGTCATCTAGCCAAAAGGATTTTTAGTTGCTCCGATAGTAAATATCCCTTCTCACCTCTAACCCTAAGATTGTAGGTACATTTGTAGGCTGAGTATTTTCCAATTTTGACTTTGAACTAGAATTCGGAACTTCATAGTTCATTAGGACTTTGAATCGTGGCCCAAGGTGTCCCACATATTAACCAAGGTCATTAGCACAAATGTCTTATTTTTGCGTGGTCTTCAATTTTTTTACAGTAAGTCCATGGTCTTCCAGTTGTCCTTCAACACTTTAAGTACCACAAAGGTGATTGAAAATATTTTGTATCATAATATATCATAAGTTATGTCTTATAAGACATAATAAGTTATGCTGCTTAATTCATGCCAAATTATG
>JAOTQJ010000102.1:22242837-22252867 GCA_025642045.1 Solanum sejunctum
TGATTTTCAACGTTGGCAAAAGCTGTTACTCAGATTTTGCATAGCAATGGCTTTATTCTTAGAGGAGATAATTATGTGCTATTATTTAGAGTGTGAGCAGTAATAAAGAAAACAACACTGTAAGTTTTTATAGTGAACTAAATTGTTCAGACTCTTCAAAAATGTTGTCGTACTGGTGTTGTGATCATCCAAAAATGCACTATTTTTGGAAGAACCAACGACTCACCTGTCAATATTTTTGAAGTTTTCGAACAACATCTATAGAAGGGATTAAGCATGTTGCAGTAAGAACCTGGTCATGTATGCCACATATTGACCACATGCATCCAACATAACCACTAGGATCTCTTCCATCTATATGATACTGCAGAACAAGATTTCAGATCAGAACTCTGATGCATCTCTAATCTTTTACTGCAGATAGATTACCTTATCATTCAAATATATTGAGATAGCCAGAGCTTCTTCTGGTCCATTTGTCCATTCGAGTATCTTTTTAGCCCAATACATCCTGCAAAAAAATTTGCAAACCGGAACTTAGGAAACGTAAGAATATTTTCACTTTGCGTGTTCTGTAAAATTTTGCGCAACCTTATTCATGTTTGCTAGATAAGTGAGAAGCATACTTAAACGATGCAGAAGAACATATAATGCATCAGGGTGGAGTCGCTCGTCAGGAATTCAACTAGCAGGAACAGGATATAAATATGGAGCAGTATTACTTGCCTCATAAAACCATGCATTTTTCCATAATGAACCATCTCTAATTGAGAAGCATTCCAAAGCTGAACCAAGAAATAAAACAATTAACAAGTCGGAAAATATATTTGAACGTATAGCAACTGAAACACATGAAAAGTTGAAAACAAGACCATGTCATCGACAAGATGTGAGGTGTAGCCTGCTAGAAACAGCAGTGCCATGCTAAGGTCTACGAGTCTGATCAAGAATCTTCCTCACTACCTAATAGTGTATATATATATTTTGGTACTTTTTGTTAATGTAATAATTAGACGAAAAGGTAATTTACAGGGTCTGCAGTCTGTGCCTTCTCCAGTTGCTCTCGCCTGCAAAAGACCATATGCACTTCCAACTTCAATACCACATATAGTAGATACTACCATCCTACAACAAACTTTCTGTTTCATATAGAGATTTGACGAATTGATAGTTAAGACTCTTATTCTGCTCTTGCTTAATTTAGATCAAAACAGAAAATAAATGAAAGCATTTAACTCACGTGTATATGTGTTCCCGTTTATCAGATGCATGTTCCATCAAGGTCTTACGCGCCCATTCCCAGGCACCCAGTAATGAATCATATCGAGGCTGGTAATAGCAGAAGTTATCAGCAAGCTCTCTGCGCACAATCATTTCCTCCAGAAATGTGTCAACTGCCTGCAAAAGCAGCAATCAACCAAATAAGCTTCAGATCAGGTATACAGATACTAAAAGTTCAAATATGTTTGTAAGACTGCGCAGAGCTAACTTATTGTCTATTTCTATTGACTGAAGAAAGTGTTTCATATTAAGCAGAATTATAGCAGAAACGTAGATAAACGGATACGAGTCCACGACCTGGGTATAATTTTTCCGAACTTTGTGCGCTTCTAAAGCACATCTCTGTGCTGATATCTGCCCAAAGTGCAAATAAGGAGAGAGACCAGAAAGTGCTTGGGGTTTCAGAGGGTTGTTCCGGTCCGTTGAATAATTCTTCAACCTAGTAGTCAGGAACCCTTTTTTACTTCCCATTAGCACTTCCAATGCAGCGTCTTCGCCTGGTTCACACCATTCAAGTTCAGGAACTTCTGCTCCTTTCCTGGTGCAGTGGGCAAATTATAGCATTTGTAGGCTAAAACAAGGAAATTCGCTAGATTGTTAAGACCAGAGTGAATATCTTACCTTACAACATCTGCAATTAGTTTTGGCCAATCTATCAGAGGGTTTGAGGAAGGCCACTTTACCATGGGAGGCCCTATTGCAGGCAATTCAATTAGATACTCAGGTAGCAGCTTATTTATTTTACTCCGAATGGTTCTAGCACCATATTCCAACTTATCTGATGCCACCCAAAGAGGAACAATGTTGTGTGCATCGACCTCATGTACTGTCACTGATTCACCCACCCTCTCACAAATTTTTTCTTTCCAACTCCGAACATCCCTCAAAGGTGAGAAATCCATTACTAGAAGAGAAGCTCCACATTCTTTCAGAAAATTGGGAATTGTGTCTATAGCTTCTCCCTGTTCAAGAAAGCCATTACATAATGAGCTTAAAAAGGACTACTAATAAACAAGGATTAGAAACCATCGTAGAGATCAATACAATGTTTACTTTTGGAATTTCAGCACAGAATCATGGGAATATTTACATCTAGAAACATATGGATACGTGAAATGGATCACTGAAAATGAATGGAACACAATGTCAATCAATCCATCAAACTGTAAATCCCAAAATAGTTGAACTTCGCTATATGAATCTTCAATACCTGTGCTGCTCACACTCATCTCAGTGCAATACTGCTAAAAATTCTGGTTCTCCAGAACTAGAGTTTATCAAAATTTTACGTTGTCCCTGCTACATAAGGACCCAGCGGAAAAATTCATTTTCACGCAGTTTCTACTTAACGATAATCAAGTTACAACATCTTTTACACTATATTAAGTGAGAATGACAATTTCAGTTGCAGATTAACTAAAAACATGCCAAGAAAGAAGAATTGAAGCTCTAAGCACATACAGCACAATAATAAGTCCACATAAATATGAAAAAGTTTCCATTTCCTAATCAAACCACTACTCAACTTTACCACATGATTCATAAATTTTTGGAACAGCACCGGTGAGAGGGTGGATGCAATTTAGCTCGAACTAAGTGAGAAAGTTGAAAAGGAAGCTCGACCTACAGGAAGAGGGGTAATAGACTATTACCGTTCAGTTCAGGCAAAACAACTACTCTGCTCGTTTCAACTTGTTTGTCATATTTGCCTTTTCACTTCGTTCTAAAAAGAATGTTTTTTTCCTTTTTGGCAACTCTTTGATTCTAACTATACACCTGACATGTTTAATACTACGACACTAAGAGGTATTTTAATACAATCTACGCATCTTTAATTTAAGACCAGATTCAAAATTCTTTTTTACTATCTTAAACTTGATTTCAAATTAAAACCAGACAATCAAACCGAAGCTAAGTGAGCTTATAACAGCAAATGTAAGTGCAAAGTGAACATTGTATAAGCAATGCATATTCAAAATACAAATAAAATGCGCGTAAGCTAGCCCGAACATGTTACTACCAATTTTGTTTACCTGAAATAGAAAAAAGGGAATTTGCAGAGTACTTTCGAGATTTCCCTGAAGTTTCTCAAGGCCTCTAAGCATAAACCCTAACTGTCTAGCTTTAGCACCTAAGAACTGATCGAACAAATTGAAAGCAATAGCTACAGTTACATTTGCCTTGTTAGCTTGATCAACGGCGTGGATTAACGCCCAGTTATCTCTTATCCGTTGATCTCTAAACATCCAATACACCACCGGTCCCACCACCGGTCCTGATCCTTTCTTCAGAACCCGGATCCGACCCGACTGAACAACTGGAACCGCTGCAGCCATGGCGAAACACGGCGAACATGAACTCTGCTAGCGTGCGCCGGACGGAGGAAGAGCGTAGGATAAGCGTGTTTTGGGTTTGTTCAGAGGTACAGTTGAGAGTTAATGGAGGGAAAATTGAAACCGTTAACGGTTGTGGTATTCGAATGAGACACGTAGTGATTTCTGATTGGTTGGATTTGTTGAATAAACGAATTAATTATTTGGGCCGGGTCAGTTGAAAAAGATAGGGTAGTCTGGGCCAAATATCATAGGAGTAGCCCAAATAGCCTTAAAAGCTTGGAAAGGGAATTCAATTTGCAATAATTTAGCATTACTTGACATGAAGTTTTGGAGGTAGAAATTTCACTATGTATGATGCGGTTAATGAATTTTAAAATTTTGAGACGAGGTTCTTTTAAAAATAAGTTCTTTATCTTTATGAGATAATGATAAAATATATGTATATTTTTTTCTTCACAGATCCCACTTGTGGAATTTTCCTGAATATGTTATTGTTGTTATTTACTATGAAAACAACTTCAGATGTATGTGTCCGAAGTTAGATCATAAAATATTTAAAATTTAGACTTTTTATATGAAGTTTAGGTAAAAATAACTGAACTTCAGCGTAACGAAATTTCAAACACCTCATGTTTAGAGTTATTTTGAAGTGAATAAATTTGTAAAATATTTACACACTATAAATATGGTGGAAATGATAATCCCAAAATCTATTGTCTGCACTTCAGCCATTCTAGAGTGGTTATATGTGTACCAGTGTAACTTATATGCTATCAAGCCACATATTATATCTCATATTTTCAAGATAACAAATTTTTCTATTGATAGAAAGTGTCTTTAGATATGTTTAATTTGGTGATTACAAATGATTGTGTATGTGTGTTATATGGACAAAAGTTATTGAGTTTCGTAAAATTATTAATCATATTTCACATCCAGCATAGACTCTAGTACAGTTATAATCTTTGAGACTTCATGATTTTTTGATCGATAGTCATACGTTAAAGTGTATTCTTTATTTTATGTATACCTTTCTAGAGTAGAGATCTAACAATGCATTCTAGGCACAAATAATTATTGAATATAACGTTAGATTGTGCGGAGTCAAATCTGCTCCCTTTTTTACTTGCTACAGAAAATAGATCCTTTCCCGTCTTCAAAAATGATAATATAAAGTCCGGAAATCTGCAAATACCATGGATCCTCTATCACTCAAGCAGAATAATTTGAACATGTGATAGAAGATTAGTAATTTACTATTCTAATTTTATCAAGTTTTCAACTAATATTTATCAAGAGATTTATTATTCACTCCTACAATTTTATATGATATTCTTTGACTTGATAAAATATTTAAGAAAAAAATAAAAACTTTTGAAATTTGTAGTTTAAAATTATTTTTTGTTGTTTGTGTGACTAAGCAGGGGCGTAGCCACTTGCTATTGAGGGGTGTCAACCGATACTCCTTTATCTAAAAATTATATTATGTAATTAGATAGAAATATTCTTTTTATGTATATATATTACATATTGACACCCCTTGACTTTTTCGTTAATTTATTTTTTTATATTGACACTCTTTTATTAAAAATTCTGACTCCTTAACTGCGACTAAGAATCATCTGATTTAGGGCAAAAAAAAAATTTTAAGTTAAATTATTTCAATAGAATAAAATGACATTCTTTTTGGAACAGACCCCCCAACCCTCCCTCTTGCCTCCTCCCCCTCCAAAAAAAAGCACCATATAAATGGAACAGAAAAAATAATAATCTATTACATAAGTAATCTGATTATATAAATATTTTTATACGCTCTATTGCATAAGTGTTTAGATGCATAGAATGTTGGCATGAAGAAATTAAAACCACGTTTCAATTAGTTGAAGCAAATGATGAAGGCCAAAAGCTAGATATCTACTCTTTTTTCCTTTCTTAGCGTTTAATCAACCATTATTTGATTAATTATGACTCTTTTAAACTTGTGTTATCTTAATTTATTATTCAGTTGCTCACAAGCGTAAAGATTAATCATCAAATCCCAAACTAGTTGCTACAATTAATTAATTAATTAATTGAGTAATATTATGTTTAAATACAATGTCACATGTTAAAATACTATAGAAAAAGTATAGGCTGCTAAGAGTAATAATGTGGACCTAATCAAACTTGAAATACAGACAACTACTTTTTGGGTAAGCAACCCACTAAATCTTGGATTTGTACACCAAATCTTCTTTAAATATCTTCTTGATGTAATAGGCAATTTTCCATCACATAATTATGATGTAATTGTACGTACAACTTTAATTTGCCTTGTAATGCTTAATCGAATGTGGACAACAATGGATATCGAGTGAAAAATAAAAAAAATAAAATAAAATAGATTTTTCATTTGAACTAGCGTTTACTGATGAAAAGAATCTCTTTAAGATAGCTATAAGGTTGCATGTATATTACCTTCTCAAACTTTATAGTAATATAATGTTCAATACCCACGATAAAGCCCTGGCTAATTTAGAATCACACAGCGTAAGGCTCATTTATGGGGATGGGAGTGTGGCACTCTTAATAGAAAAAATTTTCATACTTAAAACTGAAATTTGAGTGAGTTGAGAGAGAGCTACTCTACGAAGTTAGACGTTCCCTATTCTTATGAAGGAAGCATACTAGAAAGAAAATGGAAAGGAACTTCAAAAAAGAGAAACGACCTTTAAAAAAGAGTGAGGAAGTGGGAATCAGATATCGGCTCTCTTGAGTCTAGTAAAAGTAACAGTAGATAAATTAGAATCGATCTAGTGAAGAAAAGAAGAATGTCAATCATCCAACTAAAATCTACGTTGATGTCACATATTCAACTGCAATGAAACCGATATATCTACTACAAAATAATTAAATCCTTACCTTTGGAGATATACATTAGATTTAATTCCACTAGATTTAAATCAAATATCATTCTAGTTTTTTTTAATAAAAAATGCTGAAACTATTTGATTTAAATTATTTTTATGTTTAGTGTAACTAGTGTACAAATATTGGCCTCATGCTAGTATAGTATTCTACGTGTATAATTATGCACCTAACACATCATAAATTAATACGAAGGAATAATAATTAACCAAAAGTATGGACTAAGTCAGAAAAAGCGGGAATAATTAAAATATTTTAAGCCTAAAAATAATGGGTGCCCCATTTAATTTTTCATAATGGTAGATTTCCCCAAAAAAGTAAGCTAAAGTGGATCTTTATTTGTCAACCTATATCATTAAACTAATGCTAGACTAGACCTACAGATGTAAAAATTTCTACAATAAGCATTCGAGTATTAAATAAAACCTTTGAAAAATGTGCACCAATAATATTGGACCCATAATTTAAAGTTAAAAAAATTAAGTTAGTTAATATTATAAATAGTAGTTTTAAGTGTAATTAAATAATTATAGATATTTAATAACACAATAACAATAACATACTCAATGAAATTTTACAAGTGGAGTCTGAAGAGGTCAGATTGTACGGAGACCTTACCGTTATCTCATAGAAATAGAGAGGTTATTTCCTAAATTATAGATAGTCAATAAACTTTTAATATTTGCTCTATCCATATTTATTTATTCATTTTTAATTTGACATATCTCTTAAGAAGTAACATAAAAGGATATTTTTATTATATCATCCTAATTATAGGAGTTATGGGATAAATTGTTTATCCCATGGTTTGGGATATCCATGGATTTCGAATTGGTTATTTCACAAATATTTGAAATAATTTATTTAATCACTATAGTATAAATTGTCAGATAAATAATTTTGAGATGAACTAATATCTTCAATCAAATAAAAAATAAAATATCATGTATTTTCTTTCAAAATTATTATCACTTAACCATTGTAATGAGCGATCTCTTAGAATATAGTTATTTTGCTCATTGGAAAGATTGAAATTCCCCACTTGTGGAATTTCACTGGGTATGTTGTTGTTGTTGTTTAGAAAGATTGAAATTATAAACAGATTAAAATATTTCTTCTATTTCTTTTCAGTTATCATAATAAAATTTTAAACAATTCTTAAAAAAACAATTAGGAGGATAGTTTACCAATATATTTGTTTTATTAATTATTTTTAATTTTTATCTATTTATATGCTTTTAATTCTAAAATAATTAATATTAAGGATAAAGCTCGAGAAAAAAAAACTTTCTTTGAATTGTACAAATTGACAACTATTACGTAACAACTAACCAAAAAAAGGACTTAATAATAGAAAAAAATATAAAATAAATAAATTACCCCTTCGTCCAATTTTAGTTTAATTTGTGAAGCAATATACATATATTAAAAAAATTCAAAGAGAAAATTTAAACTATACTTTTGCACTATTGTCCTTAGTGAGATCATAAATATATCGTGTATTTATCTCCTAAAAAATATAAAACTTTAATAAATAAAAAGACAAATATGAAAAAAATTTAAATATCCATCTTAAACTTTAAAAAATTTAACTATTTTAAATATTAAAAATAAAATTTAAAAATTAAACACACCAAATATAAGTAGACATTTATTAACCAAAATTAGTTGAATTCACATAACTTTATAATTATAACTAGAACTACTAAATCATAAGTCCTCCAATGAGCAATTAGAATTAAAAAAAAGAAGATGATTAAAAATTAATCAAGAACATGGAGTGGGGTATAATTAGAAGTTGGGAAAACAAAAGGAAGATGAAAAATTAAGTGTATTAATTACAATAATGATAGCAACTTAGATGGGAAATTAGTATAGGCCAAATAGCAGTAATAATTTGGTCTGTTGTTCTTCGAAAGCTCTATTCTAACTAAAATTGAATTTGAATTTTGAATCCCCCATGTTCCTTTATGAGTATGTCTCCCTCTAGTACGTTCCACAAGATTATTACTATATCACTAAATGACGAATTTTAATGTTATAAGTTTGAATTTCATTAAAAAAAATGTTATTGTCGTACTATTAAATGCGTCTGAATTTAATATTATAAGTCGTGAAAATTATTTTTCTAGATATTAAAATTTTGTAAAACTTTACTAATTGAGTCGTATTTCAATTATATTTCAATCAGGTTTCTAAGGGGCTACAACACTACCCTGAACTCTAATATAAGCTTATATTACCTTGATGAAAAGACATCTTAAATATCCCATAAGATTATTACTATATGAGTGATTGACGGATTTTAATGTTATAAGTTTAAATTTCATTAAAAGAAAATATTATTGTCATATCATTAAAAGCGTCTGAATTTAATATTATAAGTGGTGAAAATTATTTTTGTAGATATTAAAATTTTGTAGAACTCTACTAAACGAGTTGTATTGCAATCAGATTTCTAAGGGGTTAAACTACCCTAAAACTCTAATATATGCTTATATTTTCTTAATGAAAAAACATCTTAAATATCTTACAAGATTATTACTATATCAGTGATTGCCAAATTTTAATGTCATAAGTTCGAATTTCATCGAAATAAAAAGTTATTATTATACTATTAAAAGTGTTTGAATTTAATAATTTTAATCCTGAAAGTTATTTCGTCCATAAATATAATATAAAACAACTTAAAATAAAGTTAACATTATATTCTTTTAATCTAGAAAAATATGTTATATATTTCCTCTTTTATTCTTTATTTTACTTTGCGTATGTTAATTTAATATTTTTCTTAAGAAAATACTAATAATGTATTTTATTAAACTAAAAGAAACTTTCAAGTCAAGACAGCTGGCAGAGAATCTCGTGGTACTTGATGAAAGTGATGTCACGAAGGCGAGGAACCTCTAATGTCAAAGTGTACGGTCGCCTCCTTATAAAAAAGACTACGAGAAAATTGTACACATATTTTATTACTTTTTTAATTAAAAATACTGATTTTATTTTTTTTTATCCCTCACTGTAACAATAAAAACATATTTAGTGAAATTCTACAAATAGAGTCTGGAGAGGGGAGATTGTACGCAGACCTTACTGCTACCTCATAGAAGTAGAGAGGTTGTTTTCTAAAACCCTCATCTCAAAATTCATAAGCAGAAAGAACTAAATATGATAAAATGAAATATAAAATAAGGAAACAGCAGGTGTAAATATATAAATATGTAAATATAATAAAACTAATACATATACACTAAATAATGAAAAGAAAATGAAAATATGAAGTGGAGTTATAATAAGAATAGTACTGGTCCTTCTATTTCAATTTATTTGATTTGATTCAGAGTTTGAAAGGTCAAACTAATAAAATTATTGTGTACATCTGGAAATGTAATTTTTAAAATAAAATATACATATAGTAAAAAAGCTACGTAACAGTAAGACTTATCAATGCTTAATTAAGAGAAAATTTATGTATTATTTTATGCAAAATTAATTTCGTATGGTCT